>BPLR01003214.1:0-77229 GCA_021605095.1 Caerostris extrusa | reverse complement strand
AATTTCAAGAAACGCTTCCTGAATAACATCATTTCATATATGAATGCTACTAATACAACATGTTAATATTTATTTTCAATGAAATACGCTGATAGTCAATAGATAAAAGATGATGGGGAACAGACGTTCTTCATGAGGTCAGTCTTCATGGTGTCTGTTCTTCCTGAAAATTGTGAGTGCCCTTATTTTACTCAGCTTTATACGAATTGCTTTAAAATTGAAATTTATTTACATATATATTTTTAATAGGTTTATCAATAATAAAATTTTATTTACTGTGTGGCAACGTCTTCAAGAGATCAATGAACTTAAAAGTCTTTTTAACATATGGTAATGAAAGTTTAATATTTATGACTGAAAGCACATCTCCGTTTTATTTAATATTTGCAGCTCTGATTCTTTATTACGAAAAAGAAAATGATTAAAACTTTAGTAGAGCACATGAGTTATCAAAAGGAATCTAAACAAACAATTAAGAGATTACCTTCTAGAATGCAGTTTTACAAAATACATGTTCAATGATTTCATTAAAGTAATTAACAAAATATCAATTTGAATTGTTGCTCATTTATGCTGTTTAATTGTTTTTGAACCAATTTGTTTCTTTAAAAATAATATTTCCTCTTTCTATATGTCCAGCTTAAACACATACATATATTAAGAAGCAACACATTCATCTCATTTGTTATGGTTATAAATATTTTTTGTTACAGTGTTTTTTCTTGCTTCAAGTAATCTATTTGTTACAGATGAGCAGATGAAATATGAAGGTTGAAGAATGTTGAGAGCATTTTATTTTATTCACAGACTCATCATCAACAGGACGCATCTGTGGCTTCATTTACTGGCAGATTTCAAAACAGAGATAGGCTGGCTGCCCAATGCCCCACAGCATAGACTCAGCACCCGCCATTTGCGCTCGAACCATGGAGGCCTGCCGGGTTAGTTTCAGCCTCTCGAGCACACAGCCATCAGGTCAAAGCGCTGACAGCAATAGTCTCGCACTGCTCGCTGAGAGATTCAGATAGCGATGCCTTCTTTTAGGTGTAGGGCCAGTTATCTTCAGTCAGCAGAAGATATCTATTTGTTTTAATGATGTTTTATAATATATCTGCCAGACCTCAATCAGCGCCAAAACGCCAATCAAAAAGAAATGCCAGGTGAGGGCTGTACTTCATGTCATTTCTCACAATATATATATAGCTTATCCGTCTATTTTTAACATTTAATGATATTTCCATCATTTGTGAAATACTAAGTCATATATTGTTTTTCTGGTATTTGTTCTGGTGATAGGTTCTCAGTTGTTGATAAATGGCATTGTTAAGCAACTTGAATACACCTGTGCTGATCCTGTGGTCGATCAAATCAAATAGTTATCCACATTTTCTGTTATTCGTGAAGTAAGGGAAAATAGCATATTTTAAATGCCTTATTTGTATTTTTATATTATCTCATTTGCCATGTTCAATTAGTAACTAGTCATCCAATAAGTTCCTGCAGATATCCCAGTATGATAATCAACACTGGATAAACTGTGTCAACAAGCACACTCAGAGATCACTAGTGTGCCCTTACTATTATAATTACTATTAATAAAAATTGCTAAATTCACATTAAATTTGGATAATTTTCGTCAGTTTGGATATTTCACGAATGCCTACCGTTATTTTTCCATTATTATTGCACGAATTTATAAACCTACTTCCGATAAATCAAAGTCATTTCTATAAAATAACATTATTTCAGCAGTAGGCCCTTAACCATTTAAATATCACGTCACTTAATCATAGATATACTGAATATAAAAGTATAATGATTATTAACTGTGGTGGAGCATGCAGATTTATGTGTGAGTATAGCTAAATTCTTTTGATCAACAGTATTCATAGATAATATAATCACAGATAATATATATCATAGAAGTAATATGCTGAACATAAAATATGTTCCTAAGTGAATGCCTGTCATTATCAACCAATTTTCGTACATTGTAAAGACATAACTAATCGGGATATAGGAAGATATATATCCCATATAACGATTATCCCACTGATAAAGTACTATATATAATCATTTATCTGTATTTTCATGTGATTCTCTATAGCTTTTAGTGTGTCTTTGAGTCAAGGAAACAGTCAATAATAGAATAATAGCAATCAAATATTTATGTTTATGAGTTTTAAATATAATAAATATTTTTTGTTGCTGATGATGTTTTGTATATTGCTTCTGTTGCCGATTTCTTCAGATTTTTGCTTGACGGCAAATCTCTGCTAGGAAAAGTTGAGAATGCAGCGGATCATGAAATTTACGAAATGCACATTGCCACAATTTAATTGTGTACCTCATATTTTGTTCATTATAGCGCATTCACCATACACATTATAACAACCACAACCATGATTATATTAGTATCCACAGAAATTTTGCTTATTATTCTAGTAATTTGGAGGATATTTATCAAATTAATAACAATTATAAAAATATATTATAGTTAAATTTTTTCTAATTAATTTTTAATGGAGACCTGGTATTTTAATGTTACAGAATTATTGATTATTTTATCCAAAATATTTAATCGATTATTTGGGATTACCACAGAAATTATTTTATCTGATTTAAGTAAGATATGCTTTTTATTTATTTAATAATATTTAATAATTTCTTTAATAATTTGTCTTAGAATTATTTCAAAAGACATTACTGTAATTTCAAACATTACCTCCATTATAACGCATTACCTCACGTTTTTATCATTAAAAACAATTAATAACTATGATTATATCAGTAAATTGATAGAAAAATTTTTTAAATTATCATTCTTATAATTCTGAGGATATTTATAAATTAACCACAATTACAAAAATATTAGTTGGGAAAATCACTGTTTTTTTTTAATTAATTTAATAAAGATCTCCTGTATTTTTCACATTTAAGAATTATTGATTATCTATAAAATATTTAATAAATATATGTGAGAATTATAATTATTAAAATATTTATATGATTTAAGTGAAAGATGAGTATGCTTATTTAGAAACATTTTATATTTCTATTTTAGAATTTTTCGAAAGATACTATTGTAAAATTTCAAACATTACTCATATAATGCATTAAATTAATGATGCTATTACCATTATGAATCATATTAATCATGATTATATTATTAAATTCAATAGATATTTTTTAGATTATTATTCTAGTAATTTGAGAATATTTATTTAAATTAATAACAACGATAAAAATATTATTAGTTGAACAAATATTTTTTAAATTACTTATTGCATTCCTGTATTTTTTGCATAACAAAAAAATACAGGAATCTCTATTAAAAATTAATTTAAAAAAAATATTTGTCAACTAATAATATTTTTTATCGTTGTTATTAATTTAAATAAATATTCTCAAATTACTAGAATAATAATCTAAAAAATATCTATTAATTTAATAATATAATCATGATTAATTATGGTTCATAATGATAGCATCATTAATTTAATGCATTATAATGAATTAATGTTTGAAATTTTACAATGAATGTCTTTTGAAAAAATTCTAAAATAAATTATAAAATATTTCTAAATAAATAATACTCATCTTTCACTTAAATCATATAAACTATTTTAATAATTATAATTCTCACATATATCTATTAAATATTTTTTATATAGATAATCAATAATTCTTAAGTAATGAAAATACAGGAACCTTTATTAAAAATTAATTAAAAACAGTGATTTTCCCAACTAATAATATTTTTGTAATTGTGGTTAATTTATATAAATATCCTCAAATTACTAGAATAATAATTTAAAATTTTTTTTTCTATCAATTTACTGATAGAATCATAGTTATTAATTGTTTTAATGATAAAAACATTAATTAATGCGTTATAATGAATTAATGTTTGAAATTTTACAGTGAATGTCTTTTGAAATAATTCTAAGACAAGTTATTAAATAAGTTATTAAATATTATTAAATAAATAAAGCATATCTTTACTTAAATCAGATAAAATAATTTCATAATTATAATTGTCCCAAATATCGATTAAATATTTTAGATAAATAATCAATAATTCTTTTTTGGAACAACAAAATACCGGAATCTCCATTAAAAATTAATTAAACAAAAAAAAATTTCCTAACTAATAATATTTTTATAATTGTCATTAATTTAAATAAATATCCTCAAATTACTAGAATAATATAACAAAAAATTTCTATTAATTTACTAATATAATCATGATTATTAGTTGTTTATAATGATAATATCATTAATTGAATGCGTTATAATGAATTAAAATATGAAATTTTACAATTAAATTTATTAACAATGAATTTTTTTACATAATTCGCATTTCAGTAAATTCCTGCATTGATCCGCTCTGCGATTCTCAGCTTTTCTGGTGGGGATTTTTGCCGTCAAACAAAAATCAGAAGAAATTAGCAACAGAAGCGCTGAGTAATACAAAAACATCATCCTAAACAACAAAAAATATTTATTATATTATTTTAAAAACTAATAAAACATAAATATTTGATTATATTAATTTTATTATTATTGTTTCATACGATAAAGACACACTAAAACATAGAAAGTCACATAGAATACAGATAAATCGTTATGTATGGGTACTTTATAGTGGGATAATCGTTATATATGGGATATATATCTTTATATATCCCATTAAGTTATATATCTTTACAATGGGTACTGAGGGAAATTTGAAGTTGATAATGATAGACATTCACTAGAATATTTTTATGTTCAGCTATATTACTTCTATGATATATAAGTATCTGTGATTATATATTATCTATGATTAAATAGTTCCTGTGCTATTGATTTAAGGGGTTGAAAATTTCTGCTAAAATAATACTCACACATAAATCGTTATATATGGGTGCGTAATATACGGTTAATAATCATTATATACTTTTATATTCAGCTATAATATCTATGATTAAATTGAAGCGTGATTGATTTAAATGGTTAAAATTTTCTACTAAAATAATGTTATTTTTATAGAAAATGACTTGATTTTTTTCTTAGATTGGAATCGGAGTAAAGTTCGGTTTCTCGTTCATTATGAAAAAAGTAGCAATAATAATGATGAGAAAAATAGCAGTAGGCTTGTTCATTGTTAAATAATCAAACTGACTGAAAAATTAAATATCCAAATTTGAAATGTAAGTTTAGCAATTTTTATTGTAAGTAATTATAATGAAGTAAAATTTTACTAGTGATCTCTGAGCTATTTTTAGCTTGTTGACACAGTTTTATCCAGTGTTGATTATCATACTAGGAGTTATCTGCAGGACTGATAGTTTTGACTAGTTATAATTGAAGGTATGGTAAATGAGAATGAAAATATAAAAATGCAAATAGAAATTTGTAATGCGAGAATATGTAATTTTATACTTACTTCCTGAATAAGCAGAAAATGAATGAGATAACTATCCTGATTTGATCATTTTTAAGGAT
The DNA here is from genome assembly GCA_021605095.1 of Caerostris extrusa. NCBI lineage: Eukaryota > Metazoa > Arthropoda > Arachnida > Araneae > Araneidae > Caerostris > Caerostris extrusa. Next base: position 71,739 of record BPLR01003214.1, on the reverse strand, counting down.
CAACACAGGTGTGACATTCCCAAGTTGATAAAACTTAACAATAAAAAAAAAAAACCACATTTATCAATAACTTGAAATTTCAAAATATCACCCAGAACAAATACCAGAAGAACAATATATGACAGGTGATATTTCACAAATGATTAAAAGATCAATTCAAATGTTAAAGAAAATAGACTATGGATAAGCTATATATATATATATTGTGAGAAATGACGAGGGTACGAGTTATTTTCTCACCTGGGGAAGTTTGGCATTTCTTTTTTGATTAGCGTTTTGGCGCTGGTGTCACATGCCAGGTTCGAGTCACAGCTGTACCAGGGATGTGTGTAGTTGCTCGACATTAATTTTAAAACCGTAGAACCATGTCTTGTATGACTGCTGAACGTAGGGCTAATAACCCTACACCATAAAAGAGAAAAACATCGCTTATCTCGAAATCTCTCAGCAGGCAGATGGCTGTGACCTACCACGGGGCTATTACGCTAATGAAGAAAACTTTGGAGCCTGATGGCTGAGTGACTAGTGCTCGGGGGCCACAGGCTTCGGGTTTGACTCCCGGCGGTGCCATAGATGTTTGTAGTGGTTCGGAATACACTTTAAAATGTAGGTCTGAGTCTAATATAACTGTAGAACATTAGGCGTATGACTGATAGCCCTATCTCCTGTTTTGAAATCTGCCAGTAGACAGAGCCTTGGCCCACCCCAGGGATGCCGCGTTACTGTTGATGATGAGTCTGTGAATAAAAATTAAAAAATTAACTTCTCAACGATAACTTCAACCTTCATATTTCGTATACATGTATATAAATAGATATAAATTATACGAAACAGAGAAGCACGTAACAAAAAAAATAATTTTATAAACCATAACAAAATGAAGATGAATAATTAATTTAACTTTCTTAATAATAATAATATGTGTTTAAATGTAGTTGATACCCTTTATATAGAAAGAAATATTGTATTTTTAAAGAAAATAAATTAGTTCAAAGCAATTAAAGTAACATAAATGAACAACAATTCAAATTATTCTTTGTTGAATACTTTAATGAAATCATTGAACAATTATTTTGTAGAAACTTTTTGCATTCTAAGAAATTAATCCTCTTAATTTGACATTTAGGACATTTTGATGCTCATGATAATACATAAAGTTTTTAATCCATTTTCTCCCATGATCAAATAGGAATCAAACTGCAAATATTAAATAAAATTGGAATATTGCTTTTATCAGTCATATAAATATTAAACTTCCATTTTTCAGAGATTACTAGCATATGAAGTAAAAATTACTTTTTAGAAGTACATTGGTCTCTTAGAGATATACTCTGGCGTTGCCTTTTACAGTAAATAAAATTTTTATTGTTGATAAATTTTATTAAAAAATATATATGTAGAAATAAATTTCAATTTTAAATAATTCGTATAAAATAATTAAAATAAGGGCCTCTAATTTTCCAGGAAAAGACAGACGGCCTTTGCCCACCATGGGACTGTTGCATCAATGAAGAAGAAGAAATAAGGAATCGCAATTTTTTTTATCATCTTTAATCTGTTATTTATTTATAATACAATAATTTTAATTTGAAAAATAAATGAAAATTAATGCTGTAAATTTGTTAATTTATTTTTTTGTACAATAAATGAATAATAGCGCAAGACAGGTTCTTAAGGCTGGGGTCTTTGGGTAATGACAACAAAAGGTAAGAATTTTATTTTTATAAAAAAATGTCGAAAATTTATCATAATCTTTTTGCTGCGAATGTTGAAGAAGGAATAGAAATTTAGAAGTTCATTCGAAAAAAAATGAACTTCTAAATGTTATAGTATTTAAGTGACACTGGTACACATACACACAAATCCATTTTTATGTAGGTTACATTTAATTAAAAAAATTGTATGGTCGTATTCATAAATTGTACTTCAAAATAAAAATCCTTACTTCTCTTACCATACGGTTGCAGAATTTTTCTTTATAATAGTAATTTGTTGATTGGTTCAGAATAAACAATATTTAGACATTAAATATTATTACAGTGAAGTTTCCAAAATTTTCAAAGAAATAATAAACCAAAAAATAACAAAAGCCTAAATTTCTTTGCGAATTTCATTTCATTGTGCATAATATTTTTTTTAAATTTTTTTACAATGGACCAAAAATGAAAAACATCCTGAAATATATGCCCTTTTTATAATGTCACACGCTGTTAAATTAATGAAAAATATATACATCAATAGTTATTAAGTAACAGTCTATTTTTTTCATGAATTATAAAGCAAATATTAATCACTTTATTAAAAGTATATCAACCAAATTCAACATCCACAGAACAAGTCAATATTCAATAATAAGCCAATCTATGAAGCTGAAGTTAGTCATGATATTACTGGAACAACAGCAATGTTCAATATTTGCAGAATATGACAGCAATCAATATCCAACCAATCCATGCAAGTTTGTCTAGAAATTACTGGACAGCACTCAGTAACTATATACTCAGTAGTACTGATTGTTGACAATACTATATCAACATTCAATAACCAGCCAAACCATGAAGCCGAAGTAGTCACGATTAGAACCAACAACTAGAATTAGTTTTTCATTAACTAAGCTCTCAACTATAGAATTCGATCAATATTCTAATTAATTTAATTAACTAATTTGAAAACACTTGTACAACTGTATTTCATTCACATGTGGGTTTCATTGATGTCGCTTTCATCAACAAAATTTCAGAATTATTTTTGAGGATTTTGTAATGATTCAAGCTATGTTTCTATGATTTTGGGAGTTTTAATCTTGAAAAGTAGATTTTTGGCCCCCATTTGACAAAGATTAATTTTATTTTCTAACTTCACATTTGTATTTCTATGAATTTATGTTCACAAGCATCATCATAAATCAAAAGAAAGTAATATATTACATATTTTTATATCATAAATATATCGTTTAAAGCACATTCTGATTGATATGTTATTTCTTATATGGCACTTCAAGGCAAAATTATAATTAGGATATTTTAAATTAAATGTTTTTTTTTTTTGATTTAATTATAATATCATCAGCCTCAGACAGTGTATTTTCAGTACATATAGCATTTTTTGTAAAAGTCCCTCAAGAAGGTGGAAGTTACTACAGTATAACTGAAAGTAGAAAATAATAATTTCCACAGGATCGTTCCAGAATTTTATTTACTATATGCTGAATTTGATTTTTGAGATTATGTTTATCTCAAAATCAAAATTAAAAATTTTGTATATATATATATATATATATATATATATATATATATATATATATATATATATCACACAGGTAGGCTGAAAAGTCCGTAGGTGGATACATAGATGGCGCTACAAGTATTAAATCCATATGATTTTTAGTAAGTTAGCCCTAACCTTCAAAAAAAAAAAAAACGTGTAGAAATTTGACAGCTGTTGCACTATTAGTATGTGAGTTATAGCATTTTTAGTGTTCATCACGCGCAGTCCACTCGGCTGACTGTCGATTGGACTCCGGTGTGAAATGATGGAGCCATGTTTCATTCCATTGTCGCATATCGACGCAAAAATTCGGGTTTATTACGATTGAACAGCTCCAAACACTGCTTAGAATCATCAATTCGTTGCTGTTTATGGTCGATTGTGAACTCGCGCGGCACCCACTTTGAAAAGAGCTTTCGCATATCCAAATATTCATTCACGATATGTCTAACACGTTCCTTTGATATCTTTAGGGTCTCAGCTATCTCAAACAACTTCACTTTACGGTTATCAGAAATTATTTTGTGGACTTTTTTGATGTTTTCGTCGGTAAAAGCCTCTTTGGGGCGTCCACTACGTGCATCGTCCTCGGTGCTCATTTCGCCTGTTTTAAATTTAGCAAACCACTTCTCTACGGTTGATTTTCCTGGTGCAAAGTCCGAATAATGTTTATCAAGCCAAGCCTTGGCTTCAATAGTATTTTTTTTGTCGCAAAAAAGCAATGCTTTATTAACACACGAAATACCTTTTTATCCATTCTTTCAAACTAACAAAAGTTGCTTCATTAAAAATGCTGTAACTCACATACTAATAGTGCAACAGCTGCCAAATTTATACACGTGTCTTTTGAAGGTTAGGGCTAACTAAAAATCATATGGATTTAATACTAGTAGCACCATCTATGGGTCAGCCTACGAACTTTTCAGCCCAATTTTATTTGGAATAATTTGTTTTTCAAGTCTTTCTGTCAGTTCCCTCAGATCTTCTCAAAATGTTATATTTTCTTCCTGCTGTAATGAGATTCGTAAAGAAAAGATTTCTAACGTCTTCATCAATGGCACTACATATTTCAAGCATGAAATTTTTTCCCCGTCTATATTTATTGCTGATGGCGTACAACAAATAAAATGCTCATCATCAAAATTTAATGCACTCATTAAATTTTAAAATATAAAAACTAAAAAATGCTTTCTTTATCTATGCTCCTCGTTGCTGGATCGATTGCTCACTGGTTTCCTTGCTAACTTTTAGTAGCATGAGAAAAGAATCTTGCTCCTTTTTTGTCTATCCCTCATATAATGTTTTACTAAATGATCATCACATCAGTAGTCGGATCACATCAGTAATGAACAGTAATGATCACATCAGTAATGATCCAAAGTAATGATCCAAATCAGTAATCTTTTGTCCATTTTTGTTCGGACCATTAAGGTTGCTGCTGGGCCACGTATTGTGACATCATCTACCAAAATGCATTTTTCTTCTATCTTTTCATAAAGCTTATTTGGTGGTAAAATGGTTGCCCATCAATGATTCTTTATTGATCCCCCTTCTATTTCAAAAGACCAAAAAAATTCAATTTCTAATAATTTAATTTCGTATGATGTTTTCATGATGCTTACAAGCAGGTTCACTTAACTCTGATATTTGCAATTTGTACAGCTTTTCCTCGTTATCTATTCAGAAGTTATCATGAATAACGAAAGCAGATATTCAGTTTCCATGTGCCAAATCTAATCCTAATGAATATTGAGAGTGATTTGTAACTCAGAAGAAATTGTTATTCCCTGAAATTAAAAGTAGTAGAATTAGTTTATTATTTGACACTTCTTTCTAATAGAATTTGCGATTCTTAAATTTGTTGGCAGTTTTTTAAAAAATTTTTTTGGCTGAATAAAAGGAAAAATTTATCGTTCTGAAAATATGGAATAATAATTTAAACTAATAATCAATTAATTTATTATATAATTATAATAATTAATTGTTTCTTTATACACTTAACATTAATTTTATGAATTATAACGACTTTTATATTACGGATGTCATTTTTTTATCAAATAAATTATATTAGTATATAATTTTTTAGATTACAACAGAATCGATTTTTCGAAAATTTCTATGAATTATTAGTACGTAATTTTTAGTATGAGATTTAGTATGTAATGTTTTACATTATTAGTATGAAATTTTTTTAAGTTACAGTAGAATCCCTTTTTCGAAAGTTTGTACATTTGACTGGAGTTTTTTTTTTTTTTTTCACACAATCAAAAATTTCTTTTCACTCTATCAGAATAAATACTCGAGAACTCCTTCCATACCAAATTTCAGTCAAATCGGTTGGAAATTTCGCTAACTCGCTAAAAACGTCTGGATTACACACTACACACAACACACTTTAAACGTTCGTTTCCACTACTTTAAGGATTAGTTGATGATATCTTTTGAAATGTAGGGGTCATATATATATATGTACAATAAGATATAATATATATATATCTATATTATTATTATTATTATACAGTTTTACTATTTTATTATATATATACAATTTTATACAGTTATATACAATATTATATATAATTTTACTAATATATATATTATATACACAATATTATTATATTTATACTATACAATTTTACTATTAAATTTAATATCAATGCATCGTGAAAACTTAATAAAATTCTTATGCTTGCATTTTATAGACTAAAAACAGAAGAAATCAGCAGCAGAAACGCTAATAGAAAACCATCGTACTAAGCAATATAAAAAAAAATATTTATTATAATTTTTAAAATGAAATTCCAGAAGGAAAATGGTATAATTATGATATGTATATATATATTCGGTTATATGTGCAAGATGTCTTCTAAGGTTTTTTTGAATTTGACGAATTTGAAACCAAAACCATTTTCTTTTATATAAATAGTTCGTTTGTTCCTTGGATTACAATTTAAAAATATTATGGTGGCAAGACTTTCGGTTAAATTATGATGAATTGCATATTTCTCCTTCTTTGTAAGAAAATGAGAGGAGCCTGTTCATTGTTAATTAAAATAAAAATAACTTAAAAATTAGATCTTCAAATTTTAAATATATATCGAGAAGTTCAATTGACAATAATTATAGTTCAGTAAAAATTTACTAGATTAATAAATTTCAGTTTACTAAAATCGTCTTATCTAGAATTCAATGTCCTATTTGTGAGATTTCTGTAAAAACTGATCGTAGACTAGTTATAATTATGATATTACAGTAAAAATAATATATATAATGCAAATAGAAATTTCTTAAGTAATAAAGTGTAATTTGATACTTACATTCTGTGTTAGCAAATGGGAAAGCAAGCCTAACTTATCATTTTTTTTATAGATTAACACAGGTGTATCGTTCTCAAGTTGATAAAAAATAAAAGAAATTAAAGTACTGAATTTTAAATCATTCGAAATTCAAAATAGTCAGCAAATTCTATCAGAACATCAATGAATGCCATGTGATTATTGAAAGCTAGAAATAGGCTGGAAAGATAGAATTAAATTATATAGAAATATATTAGATAAATAGAAATAGCTTTATTGAAGATTGTTTGTGATGATAAAGTATAACTGTGAGTAAGGTAATGTGATAATAGTTAAGATAAGATAAGATTAAAAATATATTGTTGAATATATATAACAGTTGGACTGACATGCTAGTAGGCTGACACATAGATGGCGCTACTAGTATTAAATCTATATAAAGTTTAGTTAGCCATAACCTTCAAAAGACACGTGTATAAATTTGACAGCTGTTGCACTATTAGTATGTGAGTTATAGCATTTTTAGTGAAGCAAATTTTGTTAGTTTGAAAAATGGATAAAAAGGAATTTCGTGTGTTAATAAAGCATTGCTTTTTGGTGAAAAAAATACTATTGAAGCCAAGGCTTGGCTTGATAAACTTTATTCGGACTTTGCACCAAGAAAATCAACCGTAGAGAAGTGTTTTGCTAAATTTAAACGAAGTGAAATGAGCACCGAGGAACGATGCAAGCAGTGGGCGCCCCAAAGAGGCTGTTACCGACGAAAACATCGTTTTGAGGAATTAAAATTTTTAATTAATTTTGATTTATTGTTTGATGAATTTCGTATAGTTTTTAAGGATTTCAGTGGATAATTTGAAATTTTGTTAAGTTTAAAAATGAATAAAAAAGGAGTAGTTATGATAGATTTTAGTATACGTTGCTGCCACTGATTGTGTACGTACTCCACAACATTGAAAACAAAAAAAAAAAGAAGAAACAAAAAGAAGAAAAAGTAGCAAAATTATGCAAATAGCAAAATCAATCGATACAAAAATATATGAAAGTTTAAGCACCTAGACTTTATTTATAGAAAATGGGGAGATCTTCACTGGAATAAAAGACTGATTGGAAATTTCCTTTTATGCTAATTAAAACTTTGAATTTCAGAAAAAAGTATTGGGGAAAATTTGTACAATATTTTGAAATATTTTCCTCTATGATCATAAACTTCTGGATTTGTTTGAACACCACATGGCTGAAGCCAGGAATTGACTTTTAAGAAGAAATTTCACACCTACGAGTAGAATGAAGATGAAGTGAGGTGTTGTCATGTATGGCAAAAGGGCTCCTCTAATCTTTATTTCTAGTTACTCTCAGCATTGTATTAGTTGTACTCAGCGTTGTATTAGTTTCCTCCATGATTCAAGAGAATGGCCATTTTTTCTAATTATACAAAAGCAATTTTTCAGTCAAACAATGCTAACTGATTAGTGCCAAATCCACACATTTCCCGTGATTTCAAAAAGGCTTAAGTAATTTGGATATGTTACTATTGGACTGCAAACTAGACGTCCAGCTACTGATATTCCTACTAACCGCACGTCACAATACACAAATGGTGCAGAGCAAGACGACAATAGAGTTTTAGAATGAAGAGATATCTTCCTTTAGGACCAATCAAACTTTTGGGATTGGTTTTGAACACCACGCCGAAGCCATGAACCGACTTTTTAAGACACCTAGAATGATTGAATGGTGTGGTATCATGTATGGCAAAAGGGCCCACTAATCTTTATTTCTAATATACTAAGTACTCAGCGTTATATTAGTTTCCTTAATGACTGAACAGTATGGTCATTAGTTATTATCAAGAAGTAATTATTCAGTCAAACAATGCCAACTGATTAATGTCAAAACACACGTTTCTCTTGATTTCTAAAAGGCGTACGTAATCTTGAAATGTTACTATGATCATCAGCGTCTAACGGCTTGTCTTCCACCAAGCATATTTGGAATGTCATTGGTCGGCAATTGAAAAGAAAATGTCTTCAAGAGATTTGGATGTTTTATGTTCCAAGCAAATTCAACATGGCAGAATAATACACATATATTCATTAATAATCTCATTTATAACATGCTAAGACGTGCAAAATTAAGTATTTCATCACAAGGTGGTCTAACTACATATAGAAGCAATCGGCATGATTTTAATGTTTTGTCTTTATTTTTTAATTATTTAAACATATTTATCGATTCCTTTAATTTTAATGTTCAACGTTTTTTTTTCCTTTTTTGGTGTCATTATTTCAATAGAGTAATTATATAATATTTATATAAATGTGGAACTGCAAAAATTAAATGATTTGCAGATATAAATGCATTTTGTAGCATACTTTTTCTGCTTTTATTCTATCCATTAAAATATTTCAATTATATTTTATTACTACGAAACACATACATTATGAGATAATCTACTCATAATGTTGCAATGTAATGAATAATAAAAACTGAGGTCCCATTAGTGTCCCATAATGCACTTCATGAAACTATTCTTTACGTAATGACTTCAATTGCTATGTTTAAGTAGAATAGAACATTTCCTGACAAATTCTGTGTCCTGTCCAATTGCGTGCTAAAACGTAATATCCCTTTTCGCCAACGCGCGATCACTTCACTACAGATCCTATGATAGAAAAAAATCAAACCAGAATCAGTCCAGTAACAAAACGACTCAACTCATCTAAAATTACTCTCGAAACCAATTCATTTTCTAAAGGTGGAACTTATTAAAGCATTTTCCGCGCTCAGTACCTCATTATTTCTCCAAAAAAAGACGATATCTTAAGTCGAAATTGCTTTCGTAAGCTTCTTCTTCTAATGGTACCATTTTTTTTATTTCAACTCAAAGATAGAAAAACGCCGTTGGGCCATATATACTGCTTTTTGGAAGGTGTGGTTAAATTATTCCGAGAAAGCTGCAAATAATTAAGATTGATTCTTTTCTCCCCTCCGGTCTTAAATATAAAGTAGATAAACAGAAAAGTTCTACAATGGGTCTGGAATTTGGACAGGATGTGATTTTTAATGCTGCCTTCGATATTTTATGAATTTCTGTGTTAATTGCTGTGAATCTTGATGTAGAAATTCGTGTGTGCTGATACATAAACAAGTAATATATAAAAAAAATTTAGTGTAAATTCCTACTTTTTTTCACTATATTGCAGAAAGTCCTTTATAAATAATTTTCATTCATTTTTTTAAGTTTATCTGGCACCATCTATTGGTAGATATATGCTACTTAAATCTAAAAAACCAAAATTAATTAATGAAATTTAATTACTGAATTAATACATGAAAAAACTGTATTAATATCAAGTGTCATCCACTACAAGTTAAAAAAAATGTATTTGAACTTGAGTGGTTGAATAAAAAGGCATTTTATTAGCGATTGAAAATTTGAACAAGATATATATATAGGGAGAGTAGGAGCTAATAGAAGGAATTGAAAAAGACGTGTACCAAAATTTAGGGGTGGACTGTAGGGGTGGAGAAAAATGCGATAAGGAAGGATGGTCTCGTGAGTTAGATTAGAGTAGGTAGCGGTATTAATTGAAAAGAAGGGCTTTTAAGTAAGGAATTATTGTGTGTTGATTTAGTGATTGTTATTTATAAAATTCAGTGGTTCACATCTATAGGTGTTAAAGTTATAGATTTATTTTTACAATAAAGGAATGTATGCATCGATTAGGAACTTCATAGAAATATTAAAAAGATTTTGATTTCATATGATAATAAAAGAAATTGAGGCCTGAATGGCCGAGTGTGTAGCACTCTGGCGCGCTGTGTCACAAATTTCGTATTCGAGTCTCGGCAGTCCGATGGATATTTGTAGTGGTTCGGCATCCACTTTAAACAGTAGGTCCCGTTCTAATAGGATCGTATAGCTTTGTCTTGCGATTTAATCAGTCTACAGCCCTCGTGGTTCCTCGCTGAAATGAAGCTGCATATTACCCTTAGTCATGAACTATTGGCCTTGACGGGGTCTATTGGACGTGGTGTAGCTTTCCTGCACCAGGGAGATTAGTAACAACAAGAACAACAACAACAACAACAAAGTAACTACAATATAAAAGAAATAATTACTAGAGCTATTTGTTTTGAGTAATATTAATGGATTCATTATTGAATAATCAAAACTCATCCAAAATATGTTAAGAACAATTTTTATGGTATTAGTTGTTGTTAATGTTGATAGAAATTGATATTGAATTTCTTTCTTCAGTGTTTGGCAGTGTTCTTCCAATATTTTATCCATTTCTGTGTTAATTACAGATCAGAATCTTGTTTGTTTAGAACTTGGCGTGTGCTGATAAAGTACAAAGGGGGTGTTCCAAAATTTAGAGTGCAGAAGTGGGAAAAGATGCGATAAGAAAAGGATGGTCTCGTGAGTTAGATGAAAGTAGTTGTTGAACGCTTTTAGTCGCTGCATTAATTGAAAAGAAGTGCTTTTTAAGTAATGCATTAAGACCCATTGTGTTTAGAATTTGTTCTTTTTAAAATTTAATGGTTAAATGGAATTGATTACTGAACCCCACCTACAATATGCTGGGAATATTGATTATTGTTTTAGTTGATGTTAATGTTGTTGGAAGAGGTTTATTGAACTCTTTTATTCGTTGTTTATTATTTTTTGGAAAGAAATATTTCTGCAGAATACCTTTATGCAGAATCTAAGAGTAGAATTCCTCAGCCATTTTGTTTAGCATTTGTTCTTTTTAAAATTTAATGGTTGAGTAGAATTGAGTGCTGAACCCCACCTACAATATGCTGGGAATAATTTTTGTTCTTTTAGTTGTTGTTAATGTTGATGGAAGTGGTTTATTGAACTCTTTTATTCATTATTTATTTATTCATTTTTTAGAAAAAAATACTTCTGCATAATACCTTTATGGAGAATCCCTTAGCCATTTTGTTCATTTGTTCTTTTTTTTTTAATTTAACGGTTGAATGGAATTGATTACTAAACCCCACCTACAACATTTTAGAATATTGTTTATTGTTTTAGTTGTTGTTAATGTTGATGGAAAAGGTTTATTGAACTCTTTTATTCGTTATTTATTTATTTATTATTTGTTGGAAAGAAATACTTCTGCAGTTTACCTTTATGTAGATTCTAAGTGCAGAATCCCTTAGCCATTTTGTTTATCACTTGCTCTTTTTCAATTCTTACTATTAGCTCACAGTCTCTCTTTATATATCTTGTTCAAATTTTCAATCGTTAATAAAATATTTTTTAACGATTGAAAATTTCATTTTTATCATTTTTTATTCATACATTTTACATTTTTTTTAAACTTGTAGGGGATGACACTTGATGTTCATACAATTTTTCAAATGTTAATTCAACAATTAAATTTAATTAATTAATTTTAGTTTTTTTAGATTTAAGTTGCATGTACCTAATAATAGATGGCGCGAGATGCAAGAGGAAAATTTCAACTTAATTTGTAAAGCACTTTTCTACAATATAGTGAAAAAAAAAGTAGGAATTGACTTAAAATTTTTTTTTTTTTATATTACTTGTTAAATTTCAGTCGTTAACATGTGAATTTAACAAATCCTTTAAAAAGCATTGTTTTTAGAAGTTTGATAGAAAATATTTTTGACTTGAAACATAAAATTAAAAAAAAAATTTTTTTCTATTAATGTGAATAAAGAATAGAATTTGAATACGAATATTATTTGCTTTATGAAATATTAGTGAATTTATAATTGAATTAGCGATATTAGTGGATTTTTAATTTGAATGCACTACTGGAAGGAAGAAAGTTAAATTATAAGAAATTAGTGAAAATTATAAGAATGAAAGTGGTCTTGTTAGTTTCATGGTAATAATTGTTGGATTTTAGCAGTTTTTCTTAATTGAACAAGAAGAGGATTTTAAATTTTTTTTAAATATAACTTGCTGTTTCAAAAGTTAAATTGTTCAAAACATTTTTTTTTTCTTTTTGCCCAACGGCGGACATTTTGATTTTTGTTATTCGTTTGAATTGTATTAGACTTAATTTTATTAAGGATACACCACTAGAAGTCCGTTACAGAATACTATCTGCTACTAAAACTACAGAAGGAAATATGTGTGTAATAATTATGTCTAAGAAAATTGTGAGATACCTGCCTCGCATTTGAGCAATGTATGGTAAAACCCCCCATAAAAATTCTATCAAGCATTCTTATTGATGCAGGATTTACTGTTATTGAATTAATTTGCTTTTTAAAGTTTTGACAGCCACCAGGTAGAATGAAATTCTCCTCTTGCAGAACTGCAAGTGTCTACTACCACTGTATCTAAAGTGGGATATAGTTTACATTTGGCTAATTTATAAAATTTTTTCAATAAGATAAATTGCCGGTAGAAACTATTTGATGGAAATCAATCGTGCTTTTATGTTTCTTAATACGAATAAAAGGAGTTTGGTGTTAAAGTCATTGAATTTATATTGTATTAGTAGATACTTTATTGAATTTTATATAAATCTATTTGTACCAATATTTCATAAAACTGCAAATATTTTTAAATTTATAATAATAAATGTGCATTTTTCTAATCTAGCGATAATATTAGCGTGAATTAACCTCGTACATATATTAATAGATCAAACGCTAATATTAACTGATAATGAAACTAATGTATATTCATTTCAATGATTTCAGTTATATAAACTATCAGATAATTTCTGAACTGGACTCAAGTAATTTATCAAATCGTGATATGTATTTAATATTTTTATTTGCAGGGTTTTAGCAAAATAAATTTGATTCCTACAATATATTTGTATTCCTTCATTAGAAAGAAGAAAAAAAAATATTTGTATTCTTAATATTATTTTAATCCATCAATAGTGGTTCTAAAGTAATTAACAAATGTGACTTGTTTTTATAATTAACAACATGGCTCAGAAGAAAGTGCACGATCCTTCAACAAGCTTCTATTTTGCATGAAACCTCTTGGGCCTCACTTTCATTTCTGTGGCAGCCAAAGAGTTGTAAAATCCTCCGAAATTCATCCACTGGATGCCGTCCACATCGGTAATCTTTTGTCCGTTTAGGTTCAGGCCATTCAGGTTGCTGCTGGGCCACGCGTTGTTCCACCATCCACCAGAATGCACTTTCTCCATCACCTTTCCATCAAGTCTGTTGGGTCTGTCCCTTGTGTAAAATGGACACTGGTCATGGTTTGATATGGCTCCACCTGTATTTCAAAAAGACAAATGAAAAATCTTTAATTAGCCTTTTGATAGTTTTTTTTTTTTCGTTCTAATGCAGCTGGCAACCTCTTAGACAATTGTCTTTGATGCCTTAAGGCAAGTGCTGCACAGACATTACTCACTTTGCATCACCCAGGGGGCGCGTGTAACTTGAAGGTAAGCCACGGACGCGGAGAACAATGTCCCCGCAACGCTCTACGATCCTATTAGAAACCGGGACCTACGGTTTAAAGTGGATTCCGAACCACTACAAACGCCCATGGGCAAGCCGGGTTTTGAACCCCATACATATGGTACCGAGAGCTAGAGCGCTAGCCACTCGGTCATCAGGCCCAGGCCTTTTGATAGTAATATATAATTTAAGTGGGTATATCAGCATATATCTAGCGCACACTAAATTTGAAACAATTCGTTATTCTATTTCATATAGATTCTAATTTGCACAATCCTAATTTTAATGTGAATACCATTTATCTAGTTATGCACCTAGCATAATACCTCTTATGTAATACCAATTACTACACAATACAATATTTTTAATTGTCGACACTGTTAGAATAATCATTGCTGACAATTAAAATATTGTGTGTGGTAGTGGTATTACATAAGAGATAATATGCTAGGTACATAACTAGATAAATGGTACTACTAGATATGGTAACTAGACACTTATGCTAACTAGACACTACTAGAATAATAATATTACTGCTAGAATAATCATTTAAAATATTATGGGAATAATATAATTTCTAGTTTCGCTATAATATTTATGTAATATTATCAACATAAAATAATTTGTATTACTCTTAGGCTTTTGTCTTAACTTATTTTAAACACGAATTACCACCCAATACAAAATTGGAATTGTCACCACTATCGCCTTATTACTTCCAGAATCAGCATTTTACAATATTATGTAAATTATATAATTTTTATGTTAATAATATAATTTCTAGTTTCCCAATAAAATTTATGTAACGTTATCAACATAATTTCTTTTCATTAATCTTAGACTATCTTGGATAGCCTTTAGCTTCTGTATTTTAAATGCTTCCAAATAAAAATCTTAGCTTTGAGCGCCTTAAGAATTAGCTTTACAATATTATTTGAATTATATAATATTAATATGTGAATAATATAATTTCTAGTTTCGATATAAAATTTATGTAATATTATGAACATAAAACAATAATGGTGGAAATCAATGGTGTAGCAACCAGATTGTAAATAGGTGTGGTTGGGTTGAGATACCTGAGACACAGTTTCGAGAATTTACAGTTTTATTTACACACGCACAAACACCGCATATATAGAATTTGTATTTTCTTAAGCTATCTTGGATAGTGTGTATTTAACTTCAGTATTTTAAATGCCCATTACCACCCAATGCAAAATCTTAATTGTCGCCACGGTCACCTTATTACTTTTAGAATTAGCTTTACAATATTAGTTGACTTATATAATAATATTATGTAAAAAATATACTTATTAGTTTCGCTATAAAATTTATGTAATATTATCAAAATAAAAAATTTGCATTTCATAAATTTAATCTTAGGCTAATCGGCACATATTCGCTATAAAATGTATATAATATTATTAACATAAAACAATTTGTATTAATCTTAGGCTACTCGGCGACATATTTTGCTGTAAAATTTATGTAATATTATCAACATAAAACAATTTGTATCTTGGATAGTGTGTATTTAACTTCTGTATTTTAAATGCCAATTACTACCCAATACAAAATATGAATTGTCGCTTTTATTTAATAATTCAATAATAATTTTATGTTCTCGTGACACTTACCACCAGGTCCGCTAGCCTCTGATATATGCAAAAGGTACATTTTATCCTCGTCATCTATCCAAAAGTTCTCATAATGAGTAAAAGCAGTTTTTCCATTTCCATGAGTCATATCAAATCTTATGGAATACTGGGCTTGATTTGTAATTATAAAGATATTGTCGTTTCCTGAAATTAAAAAAAAAGACATTTAGTTAATTTATTACCTGAGAAATTTTTTTTTTTGATAAAACTTGTGTTTGCTAAATATATTTTCTTGTGAGTATATAACTAATATTTTTATTTAAATGAATGAATATCATTTCTTCTACATCATATTTCGCCACAGATAAAAACATCATCAAGTAAAATCTATTTAAATTTATTTTCAACAGCTTTGTTTAGACTTTGGACGAATTTGTTGTTTAAAGTTTGAAAAGTCAATAAAATATTTCAGGATTTCAAATTAAAATATAGTGAAGCATAATTGTAATTGATGATTTCATTTTTAAAAACGGTGGAAACAATTACATTTTTAAATTGATAACAATACTTTCAATTGTTAACAATTTCTTTACAATTGAATTAATTTCAATTTTTTTACAATAGTTTCAAGTTTTTAACAATACTTTTTCTTTTTTCTTATTACTTTTTTCGACATTCAAACGCCAATCTTATCTGTTTCTGGGGACGTTGAATTCAGGAATTACAACCCTTCTGTCTTTTTGATTTTCTTTATTTGAGATAAATCAAAACTTTTGGCTTCTCTGAAAAGACCAAAAACTTCAACCATTTAGGCAAAAGGATTAATCCTACCATCCAAGTAGTAATTCATGATAAAATCCAGAAAACCTGAATTGGCTAATGTTTGGATGTCTATCGCATTACAAAAGCAGCTTAAATTCATGCAACAATTTTCAAAAATGGGATTATTTTCCATATTTGTGAATGATAAAAAAAAAATTGTTATTTAATTTTTTTTTTTTTAATCACGAATTAATTAATTATTTTTTTAATCACGAATTAATTTTAATTTTTTAAATTTCGAATATCAAAGTTGGGCAGTAATTAGAATATACTGGTCTCAAGTATTCGTGGTAAAAGGATAAGTTTGATTTTATTATTTATTTTACCTAATCATTGTTATTTTTAAGAACATTTAGCTGGGGAAAGCTTTAAAATGTCTTACAAGAAAAAAAAATTAGTAATTTTTTTTAAATAATTTTGTGAAATTTTATGGTTTTAAATCACTTACCTATCCAAAATTCCTTCTTTAAATCGCCAAATCCAGCCTTGTATTGCTCCCAGTTCTTAGCAAAGTAATCTTCACCATTACCAAAATCTCCTCGCCTTTGTATTAACTAAATATCAATCAGAGGAAATATTGGAAATTATTAGTATTAGGTATATAATTTAAACAAAAATATTACTTGAATTAATATTAGCGTCCATTGTTGAATTAAAATGTACATCCAACGTTAAATTAACATCTCATTTTTTTTAAGTTTTGCACTTTTATCAATATAAATAAATCAGCTTGTACATAATTTATTACAGACTTAATTAGTTTTTAAATTTTTTTTTATTATCATTTTATTTTTTTATCGTCGAATGTTAAGGTTCGTGTTAATTCCATCTGCCTACTGGCAGATTCCGAAATATGCGATGTTGCTTTTCTTTTCATGGGGTAAGATTGTCAGCCCTACGTCCAACAATCATATTAGACCGGGACCTATGGTTTAAAGTGGATTCCGAACCATCCCAAACATTCATGGCACCGCCTCGAACTCAAATCCTGTGGAACAGAGAAGCAGAGCTCTTTATCACTTGCCATCAGGCCGCTGTTGAGAATACCATTACCAATTTATTAGGAATACAAATAATAGTATCTGCTAATAAATATTTTTGATAAATCCCCCCACTTTACACACGCTGTGAAGTTGGAGGATTAGTGGTGGTTAGGTGTGTAAAGAATTATTTTATTACTTCTAATATTTTTTTCACGCCCAAGATATTTAGTTAATTTATTTTCCTTTGCTTAGTTATTTTTTGTTTGAAAATAACCCACTCAGTTTTAAGAAAAATATTATTTCCATGCTCTCATTCTCGTAGCTATTTACGAGTATGATTATATGTCTAAAATTGTATAACTTTTCTGTTAAATTCTACAAAATAAACATGTAATAATGCTTCTGAATTTAAATGACAAAGTTTTGAGAAGATTAATACAAAGATTAACTTGGTTTATCCATTAACAGTGATTAAGTATATAATAAGAGGGTAATAATTGAGGCCTTGGTGAACGAATCTCTCATTTGAAAATCTAACAAGTGGACTGAAAAGTTCGTAGGCTAACACATAGATAGCCCTACTAGTATTAAATCCATGAATTTTTACTTAGTCCTAACCTTCAATAGTCACGTGTATAAATTTGACAGCTGTTGCACTATTAATGTGACTTATAGCCTTTTAGTGAAGTTATAGCATTTTTAGTGTTCATCACGTGCAGTCCACTCGGCTGACTGTCGATTGGACTCCGGTGTGAAAGGATGGAGCCATGTTTCATCAATGTCACATATCGAAGCAAAAATTCTTTATTACGATTGAACAGCACCAAACACTCTTAGAAACATCAATTCGTTGATGTTTTGGGTCGATTGGGAGCTCTGCGCGGCACCCACTTTGAACCGAGCTGGATATCCAAATATTCATTCACGATATGTCCAACACGTTCCTTTGATATCTTTAGGGTCTCATCTATCTCAATCAACTTCACTTTACGGTTATCAGAAATTATTTTGTTGACTTTTTCGATGTTTTCGTCGGTTACAGCCTCTTTGGGGCGTCCACTGCGTCGTCCTTGCTATTTCGCCGCGTTTAAATTTAGCAAACCACTTCTCTACGGTTGATTTTCTAGTAAAGTCCGAATAATGTTTATGAAGCCAAGCCTTGGCTTCAAGTATTTTTTTTCGTCAAAAAGCAATGCTTTAACACACGAAATTCCTTTTTTATCCATTTTTTTCAAACTAACAAAAGTTGCTTCACTAAAACTCACATACTAAAAGTGCTACAGCCATTTATACACGTGTCTTTTGAAGGTTAGGGCTAACTAAAAATCATATGGATTTAAAACTAGTAGCGCCATCTATGTGTCAGCCTACGGACATGTCAGCCGAACTGTTATTATTTGCATTATTTTATTATTCTAGTCTTTGTTTCAAATCTAAAAATGTCAAAGCATGATCAAAAATATTCTTCTTTAAATACAACTTCCACAATCTTATTTTACGTGAGAATGAAAAAGCAAAACTTACAGTCCATCCTCCACCTGCAGTGTCCATATCACAATAGACTTCTAGTGATGAACAGTTGGCGAGCCTGTTCCTCGGCCAGATGGTGTATATTCCACTCTCTGTGTTTCCATTCTCAAAAATCTCCGAGCAGTCCATGGGTTTAAAATGCTTCTCACCTGTCAAATACATAAAAATAAAATAATTATAATAAAGAAAGAAAAACAAAGGTAAAAAAAAAAGTGAAACCTGCTTTTGCAAATTTCAACTTATCCTGTGTGAACATTGGAGAACGGATGAATAAACTCAGGAATATGCCACTGTTTAATAATGCACGAGATACATGAAGTAATTGATTGGAATACTACAAGAATGGCCAAATTCAATAGCCACATGAATATATAGCAATGTTGAATATATCAAGAACTTCATGAAGAATGAATTGTTCAAGAATCTCTAAAAGAATATACAAAAGTGAGATTAGTCGTAAATGAAGAATGAAATATTCCCAATTCTACAAGAAACGTTGTCACATTCAATAGTTAAAAGAATATATCAAAGTTTGAAAATTCTAGGCATAAAGGAAGAATGAAGTATTCCAAATTTTACAAGAAACACTATAACATTCAAAAGTCAAAAGAATATGTCAGAGTTTGAATATTCTAGGCATAAATGAAGAATGAAGTATTCCAAATACAATAAGAAGCACTATACAGCTCAATAGCCATGGAAAAATGCCAAAAGTGATAAATATGAAACTGCAAGAAGAAGAAATTGATCAACGCACTACGAGTACTTATAGCCATTGGATATACAGATGTTTAAAATCACAACCCAAAACATGAAAAAATGATTCAAAACCATACTACAAAAATATTTCAAGCAAAAGGCAAATTCTCCAGAAAATTCCTGTAGACTAACGTTATTCATGAATCATTTCAAGAGTTTAGGGGCCCAAATTACCTTTACCCACACGGAACCATAACCAGGACACCATCATGTTCACACTTGATAATAATAATAACACCTAATTATTTTGATTTTTTCTTAACAATAAATAAATAATATCGACAATTATTTTTTGCTAATTTTTTTATGTATGTGTTAAGCTTTACCTTAAATACAACTAGGTGAAATAAATTTTAATTTATTTTAAACATAGCTATAATGAAAGGGTTGTGTTTTACGTAAATTCCTTCATCTTTTGAAAAAATACATTTAATCTGATAATTATTTAGTTTTCTGTATTATTTAAAAAATTTAAATATGTAACCCTCTATATAACTTATTTTTTAAAAAATTTCTAAATAAATTATAAGCATTTTTGATTTTTTTATAAATTACAATAAGCTATTTAAGAATTTTAAATTTAATCAAATTAAATATTTTCATAATCATAATTCCCATGTATTTTGGTTAAAATATTTTTCTTATATAATTAATAATTGACCTTACATGATTAATAGCATCGAAATATTCATTAAAAATTCATAAAGTGAAAAATACAATGATTTTTTCAACTAATATAGCCATTATGATTGTTTTTAATTTAAGTTAAAGTTCCTCAAATTATTAGATTATTAGTCTAAACTAATAGTCTGTCAATTTATAAATAACCGCATTAATTTTTGCATTATAGTGACTACTTTTACACCACACCACATTACTGTGCCTAAAGCTAAGTTTCCCCTTTACAATTTGGGAATGATGTGGGTGAAAATTCTGATTGTGTTCTGTGATGCCCTGCGGTCATATGAGAACGAGACATACGGCTTAAACTGAATTCCAAACCACTACAATAGCCATGGCACCGCCGGCATTCGAACCCAAAACCTCTGGCACCGAGCTCTAGCCACTGAACCATCAGGCCGCACGTTATAGTGACTCAATCAAAAATTAAATTTGTTATCAATGCAAAATTATTTTTATGTATTCTTCTTCTTTCTTTTTAAATGGCGCAACAGCCCTATGGTGGGCCAAGGCCGTTTGCCTACTGGCAGATTTCGAGACAGGAGATGTGTTATTTCCATGTATTATTATCTCAAATCATTGAAGCTTAATATCAATGTACAGTGAGTATTATACATTCTTACATTTGCATTCATCCGCTTTGAATTCATCAGATTTGGAATCCACTGCTTCAGCGTGAGGAATTTCAATCGAGGCCGTCAGACCAAGATCAGAAATAATCAGCAGCAGAAAAGCTGCGTAATAAAAAAAACATCATCCTAAAAAATAAAAAATAAATTTATTATGAAATTTAAAAATAAAATTTAAAATACAAAATCATTTAATTGTATATGAAATATTCATATGGCCACCACTGTTATTCCTTCATGTGACAGAATCATCCATATACATTGAAATAATTCGCTGTTTCTCAATGTATATTTAAAGTGTAATTTGAGATTAATAATCGATTTATATTCAACAGAATATTTTCATATTTAGTTGCATTATACGCATAAGTACATATCAATGGTTCTCAAAAGGGGTAACACCACCCTCTAAGGTCATTGGAACTGTCAAAAGAGTGGTAGTAGTATCAGGTGCATATTTGGGGGCGTTAAATACAAATGAGGATCTGGTGAAAGAAAGAACAGAAGAGAAAATAATTTAGAAAAATTATTCTTGCATGTAACCAGACAGGCACCTAGGATTTTATCTTAAACTAAGCAAAATAGAGCATAACTGTTTATGAAAGTTCAATAGGTTTTACTAAGCTTTTTTATTAATATCAAATGTATCTGAAATTATATAAATTATTTTATATATTTTTACTTTTCGTTAATTTGGTTCAATAATTTTTTGAAAAATATTGCATAAATGAATTAAAATTCAATCTTCTGTTGAGTTTTGCAATCGATTGGTCATCGATTGCATTGTTTATGCCAATATTTCGATGAATATTTTAACCAGGAAAACCACTGGCTCATCAGCAATTGGGAGCGATGCATTGAATCATTGAAATACTAAATGATTTACCAATAACACTGATTTATGGAAATACTAAATATTTATCAAAAACAATTGATGACTTGTGGAAGTGGCCAAATTTTTTCCCATAAAAGCGCAAAATAAATTAACACATTTCACATATGGGCTGTGAGAGTGGCTCAAGTCTGCCAGCATCAACCCACTGGCCGCATATAAAATTAACCACCTGACATTTTTTGAAAAAAATTGAAGCATAATAGTTGTTATTTTTGTAACTATTATTTTTCAAACATAGATAATATAATAAGATACAAAATTGCAAAAAGAAATATATAACATTAAAAATGAAATATAAAAGATGAAATGGGTATTTGTTTCTCCACTCTTTCAACTTTTGCAAATCGATGGCGAGCGTCTGTATTAACGAACATTTGTATTGGCGAATATTATTTTAAAATCAAGTTAATTTTTTTCTCATAATTTCGACTCTGTATTGGCGGACGTTAAATACATTACTATTATATTAGATTATATTATTTCGTTTTTACTACTTTTCACTGCATTGGCCATTATAAAAGAGCGTGTATTGGCGAGTGTCTGTATTTGGCGAGTGTCTGTATTGGCGAGTTGTATATTTTGTTATTGAGTCCGCTTACAATAGCAGGAATATGCGCGTGTTGAATACGATACTATCAATAGGTATAATATCCATTAACGTCCAAATGATGATATTCATTGTATATAATGAACAAATTGTGTTGATTTAAGGCCTATAACTAAATATTTTAACTTTACCTTTTGTTTCTCCGTTTAAAGAAAGTCATTTTCATGGGGGTCCTTCAGTAATTTTTTTTCCAAAAAGTGTGATAGGACAGATAAATTTCAGAATCACTGATTTATACTATTTAAATTTTTTGATTATAGGTATATAATTGAAATGTTCTTATTTGAGTTTTCTTAAGCTTTGATGTGGATCAATTTATTTACCAAAACTTGTCCTTTACAGAACCACATCTTTTTTATAGAAAGGGCCTACTGGCGCTTTAGCTTACTATCGAAAAAAAAATGCCTCATATTAAAAATAGTAATCTCGGATATATTTTATTTTCTTGAGCTTGATCATTATTAACTAAATATGTTATTTAAGTGAAAATTTAATTAATTTTAATTTTACAGCTATTTTGACCAAATTTTTCATGGATTACAAATCAGACTTCTATCATCAGTGGCGCAACAGCCCCATGGTGAGCTGACCGTCTTTTCCTGACTACTGGCATATTTCTAGGCAGGAGATGTTTTTCTTATTTACGGGGTGGGGTTGTCATCCCAAGTGCCGAACAGTCACATTAGAAAGGGACCTGATTATTTTTTGTTGATACATGGGAAAACCCTGCATACATCCATTTATATGCACCGCTTTTGGGATCATTAGAATTAAGCCCGAAACTTATTTGAAAAAATTAGCGCCAATTATATTTCAAATCTATTTTGGCCCACAAATAATTATAATTTAATAAAATTTTACTTGATTAATAATTTTAAATTCTAACATTGTCTTATGTGCAACTTATTATCTTGTTTTGAATTTGGACTACTTGATCACAAGAATGACAAATGTGATTAAAAATATACAATGTAAACAAGAATTTCTTAAATAAGAATGGGTGATTATTACTTACGTTCTGAGCAAGCAGAAAACGAGTGAGATACTATACCGGACTTCATCATTATTTAAAGATCAATGCAGGTGCTTTAATCTCAAGGTGATAAAAATAAAAGTAGAAACCAAGTCATTTAACTATTAAACACTTGAAATGAGGAAAATTTGAGCAACAAAACATCATAAGATCAATACATACCAGATGATACTTCACAAATGATTAAAAGATTTATTAAGATTATTTGTGACGATATAAAAGTTGCTGTGTATCAATCACATGATAATAATTGACATATTAAAAGCGTCATTGATCTATGTTTATCTATACACAAACAATTTCTGGTACGCTGTAAAACTTAAAAGATTATGATAGCTTCATCTTTATTGGCATATGTTGGATTTTCTATTTTGTACAATTTTTAAATATAAATTTGCATGTGTATAAGAACAACATACAAGAACATAATTTTTTTAATAGTTTTAAACATTAACAGGTCGAAGCCGTTTAGTTTAGTAAACTGAATTTGCTAATGTTTAATTTAATGTGGATTTACATATATGTTAGAGATTATTTTATTCTGTTTAGAAAGAAGTTGTACATGCTCAAAGAAAATGAATTAATTCAAAGAAATTAAAGTTGCCTCAAGAGCAGCTACTAAAATCATTATTTCTATCGTTCAACATTTGGTTGATCAACTATCTTGATTTTAAGAAATAAATCATAGCCGACATTTGTAACATTTTAATGTAAATGGATAATCGGATCGAAGTCGAATAATCGTCCAAAATATTTACTTTAATAAATGCTTTTTAAACTTTGATTAATAAATTTAAAAACTCAAAAATAACAGTGAACCTTAATAGTAAATTTCATTAATATTTATAATATTAATTTCTTGATATTTATCAAAAGTTATTATTGTTGTTAAAATCAGATTTTATTAAATTTTTTTTTTTAACCAATAGTCTAATGTCCCGATAGCTATGTATCATTATTTGGGCCTGATAGCCGAGTGACTAACGTTCTGGTACTTGGTGCCATAGGTTTCGGATTCAAGTCCCGGTGGTGTCATGAATGTTCGTAGTTGTTCGGAGTCTACTTTAAACCGTAGGTCAAGATCTAATATGACGGGAGAGAGTAGGACTGACAGTCCTACCCCACAAAAAAAAAAAAAAATGTCTCAAAAATGTCCCCTGTCTCAAAATCTGCCAATAGGTAGATGGCCTTGGCCCACTATGGGGCTGTTATTGCCAATGAAGAAGAAGAAGAAGAAGAATAGTCTAAAGAAATAGTCAAATGAAAAATGTAACATTTGATACATCGCTTGTTTCAGAGGATTGGAAAAAATTGTTTAATAAAATTTCAGTCTACTCTCTCCTCATAATATTGTAACAATACGAATATTTTTATGAAATTAACCAAGGCAACTTATGAAAATGAAATATTATAACTTTATATTGCACTGTATCTATGTCTGCAATGCATTTATTTCTAAAGAGAAAATCAAAGAATAATAACTCAATCATTCATTAAGTAAAATTATTTCTATCCTTAATGTTATTAAGGATAACTCTGATTATTGTGGAAATTTAGTTTCATTAGTAATTTACTTAAATAAATGGCTTGGTTCGTTGCTCTACGATAATTTTGGGCACACTTTGGGCTAATTAGACTGGTACCTACAGTTTATCGTGGCCACCGCTAGGATTCGAACCTGAAGCCTGTGATACCAACGGCCAGAGCGCTAGCCAATTGGCCATCTGGCTGCTCTTAGATAAATGAGATAGGGTTTTAACATATCGGCAAACTAGGTTCTGGTTTCTAGTTTTTAATATGTTAAAGTGAAAGGTGTATGCAGTGTGCAGATATAGCCACCAGATTGTAACTGGGTAAAGCTGGGTTAAGATACTTGAGGCACAGTTTGGAGAGCTAGCAGCTTTATTTACACAAGCACAAACACCACACCACATATAATATTTAACACATTTAAAGAACAAATAATTATAGATTAGTGGAAAAACCTTTATTTCCTCTCCAAAAACTGAACTACGCGCAGGGTGCGCAAAATATACATCCTGTCCGGACCTGTTCTCAGAAAAACCACAGGAGGACACTCCTGCCAATGCGTAAGAGAAAGCATGGTTACAAAATTCTCAATGAGAGCCATGCTTTTTTATATAAATTATAATTTCTTGTAATAAGTAAAAATAAAGTTCATTTAGGAAATTTAAATATATACTTCATTAAAAAAATGTTTTACTTATTCCTAAAAACTTAAAACTCCTTTTATATGCATGTAATATTGATAAACACTGAATTCCGTTTGTGAGATAAAACGGATCTGGAAACCCAGGTTAAAAATTTGTCCGATGCCCACACGTGCCGATGAATTGTTTTTTCTTTTTTTTTTTTTAATTTTCACCTGATCAATGAAGAAAAAAAAAAAATAACTTATCTTTTGAAATATAACAGGTGATTCTGACAAAAGATTAAAGGATTAACTAAGCTGGTGTAGTATCGAACGTAAGGTGGTAAGTATCAAAAACACAGATAAGATAAAACAAATAATGTGATATCAAGTGTTCTAAGATAATATTATATTGTTTAATCGTTTCGTATTGATAAATACAATTTTAGCTCATTTTGTTTATTGATACAAAGTATTTCAGTGTCTTTAAAATGTTAATGTCCATTTATTGCTTGAAACTTAGCAATTTCACCTATTTGCTAGAAATGTTTAATTTCTTAACGAAATCTTCTACTGTATAATTGTTAGAAATCCTCTTGACGGATTGTCTTAAAATGTGATTTTTGGCGAAGAAGAGGGGACGGTGCCCTGAGACGAGTCGACCAGAAGTGTTTTTTTTTTTTCTTCTTTTTTTCTGAAGAGACTGAATAGGCCAGAGTTTTAGGCCTGTTTTCAAAGTGAATGTGGTTTCGTGAATCAAGACGTGTGACAGTTAAGGTCTGCCGCCAGTTGTTTAGTTTCGTCGTAGACTCGATAACTCTAAAAATCGCCGAACTTGGAGTGAACTGCACTATTTTATCTAAATTATATCCTTAATTTTCATTTTTTGTAAATAGAGTTCTGTATATATATATATATATATATATATATATATATATATGTATTATATATGTATATATATACGTTATATATGTATATATAAATAATTTTTGTACACTCATGTCTATAAATTAAGGATAATGAAGTTCAGGCAAAGAAAGAGACAGAAGCAAAACAAATTTGACTTATTTGTAAAGTCTATTTATTAAACAAAAGGTAAAGAGCAAAAAGATGCTATATGTTTGACATAATTAATAAAAATTGCGATTTTTACTCCCTGGAGAAAATTTCAAAAAGAACCTATTTACAAAAAACAGTATAACATGGTTAGTATGATGGTTAATATGGAGTATGTCTCCCGGACGATGTAATACAGGCCTTACAACGCCTAGGCATGCTGAGTATCAAATTATCAATCTGATCTTGGGGAATATTACACCACATCAAGCAATGCCCTCCGAAGATCCGGTTGACAGGTGGGAGGGGGTTGACGGGCTGCAATTCGTCGGCCAAGCATTACACACATGCATGAGTATCCCACACATGCTCTATTGGTTTCAAGTCCGGTGAGTATGCTGGCCAATCCATGCGGGTGATATCCTCCAATTGAAGGTATTCGTCTACAATGTTTGCATGGTGAGGACGGGCGTTGTCATCCATAAACAGAAATTCAGCACCCATGGCGCCCCGAAACAAACATACATGTTGTTTCAGAATGACATCCTGATAGATGTGGCCTGTCATCGTTACACTCTGAACATGCAGGTCAGTTCTGGAACCAAGAATAATTCCTCCCCAAACGAGCCATCCTGCACCACCGTAACGGTGTCGTTCAATGGTGTTCTCTTGGTGGTAACGGGTACCTGGCGCTCTCCATATGAAAGTCCGGCGAGAATCAGAAACTAAACCTGGACTCGTCGGAAAACATCACACAAGACCACTGTTGCGGTGTCCACAATGCATGCTCTCTACTCCAGGTTAATCGCAGGCGACAGTGAGTTGCGGTAAGTGGAACACATCTAACAGGCCTACGAGCATATAGACCAATGTGCCCTAAGCGTCTGTACACGGTCTGCCTTGAAACTGTCGTACCGGTAGCTGAAGAGAGCTGACGAGACAGGTCTGATGCTGTGCTCCGTCTGTTTCTTTTGGCAGTAACTGCTAAATACCGGTCCTCGGGGGCGACCTGTGCTGTAACATCTACTCACATTACCATCATCTTGGAATCGTTGCCAAAGCCTGGACACGACACTCTGGGCGATTCCAAGTTCCTCGGATACTTCCAGCTGGGTACGTCCACTTTCCAGTCGTCCGATAATTCTACCACGTAAAAAATCATCCAAATGCTTCCTTTGTGCCATAACTATGCGGTTATTGCACTGAAAGGCTTTTAAAAAGCGCTTGTGAACAATTTTACTTCTTTGCCACCATTCCTTATATACCCCTCTCTTACACTCGTCATTGTGACGTACTATTCGCACCATCTGGTGGTTTCCTGTAATTTGCATATTCTTCTTCAAGATATGTGTGATAATTCTACAGGTGAAATTTTTATTTTAGAGTTCAATTTCTGTGTGATTCTGAATTATCCTTAATTTATGGACATGAGTGTAAATAAAATTTAAAGTGTTCCCATGAACTTGAAAGTGGCTCTCTTCTTGAAGCAGTTATAGGTCTAGTATAGGCCAAGACGTTACAGTATCTAACACTAACAGTCGAACTACCAACTGGATTTCTTCTATACGACTCAGAATAAGAGGATTGATTATCTCTAAAAGTTAACATCTGTTAAAGCATCATATATCTCCAACTTTATAAGGAGATATATTGACACACTGATATTTCTTCTCATAATAAAAATAGTCAACAGAATATTGATTTCAAGAGTTAAATATTGATCCATCAAACGCATTGAGAAAAAAAAAAATATCATTACATGTTCCATATTTAGACTCGTTTGTGTGTAATTATATATATACATATATACATATATATGAGGGAGGCATATATATATATATATATATATATATATATATGCCTCCTCTAGAAAAAGTCAACATTTTTTCAACATGTTGTAACGTAGAAATTAAAAATTTCCAGATATGTAATATATTGCTCCATTTGAAAAGTTTGGGAAATGTAATTTCCAACTATTCTTTGTGAATGTGAATCGTATTTCACTTTTAACATTCTTCTAGTTTGCATCAGAAACTGAATGAATCTCAAACCAAACTTCAAAAAAAAAGTTTTACAATAAAAAAAAAAAAAAGAAAAAAATATTATAATGGTATTTAATTGTAGCTGGGTTTCTCCTATATGACTCATAAATGAGAGGCATGGATGTGTGTTAGAGATTCGGAATCTACGTTAAACTGTAGGTCTGGTCTAACTAGCCTAAAGTGTGCAAAAAGGACTGTAGAGCGTCAAACCAAGCCAAACCAACCGTAAATGAGAGGATTATCTCTAAAAGTCAACATTTCTTAAAACATCATATATCTCAAACCTTATAAGGGGAAATATTAACACACTGATATTTCTTCTCATAATAAAAAATAGTCAACAGAATATTGATTTCAGAAGTTATATCTTGATCCATCAAACTCATTGAGAAAAAAACATATCTTGTTGTTCGTGTTTGATTATTTATATATATATGCCCCCTAAAAAGTCAACAGTATAATGTGGCTGAAAAATTTCCAGATATGTGATGTGTTGCTCCATTTGAAAAATTTTGGCAAATGTAATTTCCAACTATTCTTTGTGAAAGTGAATCATGTTTCACTTCCCTCCCACACATTTAACATTCTTCTAGTATGCATCAGACACTTTGAATGAATCTCAAACCGAACTTCAAAGGAAAGTTTTATAAAAAAAAAATATAGTGGTATTTAATTTAACCCCTCCCACTATCATACTGTAGATGGAATGTACGATATCAGACTACACCATAGCCACAGACATCCACTATAGCCGGGTAACAAGACCCTCAGGGAACTTTTTTTCACCATCTCTGTTTGTAATAAATGTGCTAATGAGCATTATTCACTGCCCACCACGATCCAACAATGGAATAGAGGAAAGAAAAAAATATATATCAAACATTTGTGATGTGGGGAAGACGGTTGCCAAGAATCATGTTTAAGGGGACTTCAATGAACTCAACCCCCATCTGGTCGATACTCCATAACAAAGCTATGGGGGACGGGTGAGGATGCATTGTAGGGGGCTTTGCGGTTATTGGAATTGGTCAGAAAGGACAGTAGCGTAAGCCGAGGGGCTTGGTCCAGGAAGATATGGTGGAGGAGAGAGTGGGCCATAAAAGCTAATGGCACCGTGGTGATGTTTTGTTTCTCGCCCTGATGGGTGTAGGTGATGATCAGCGGAGGAACACAAGTGCGAGGCCTACTTTCGGGAAAGGGGAGTGGGGAAGTGAGGATAAAAGACAACAAATATTTCTTTCCTCCCTGGGATACTGGATTTGTTTCCTTTTTTATCAGCTCTATCGCAGTACATAAAGATATGTAACAAGTATCGACAATGACAATGATCTGGAGCATGAGAAACAAAAAGCAAATTACTTCTTGATTGCCGAAAATAAATCTGACTTTTCATATGAAGAAAACGAAATTTCTATGAAAGACTGAGACCTAGTATATATATA
Organism: Caerostris extrusa; assembly: GCA_021605095.1. Lineage (NCBI taxonomy): Eukaryota > Metazoa > Arthropoda > Arachnida > Araneae > Araneidae > Caerostris > Caerostris extrusa. Next base: position 41,522 of record BPLR01003214.1, on the reverse strand, counting down.
TATATATACATATATGTATGCAGAATAAAAATTTAAATAATATTCTTATTAAAGAATAAATAGTATGTCAATGAAACAATTACAATTACACTTTTGATTGCGTGTTAAAGGGCACTAGCTAGCATACAAAAAGATAATGTTTCAATTCAGCTTTTGGTGTAAGCTTTATTACTGAACTTGAACAGTTAATAGTAGACACAGTGAGATTGTGAAGTCGAATCTTTCATTAATAGTTGAAAAGCTGGACAATTGTGAGGGAGAATGTCGTATTGATAGTTGGAGTGCCGGACGGAGTTTTGTGTTTTCTTATAAGATAGACATGATAAGCTGTTATCTCTAAAAAAATCTTCCCCAAGAAATTGAATCTTCTCTTTTTATATGCAGGGGATGTATGGAATAACAAATATATGTTATAAATCTGCTATATTATGATGAGATAGTTTAAAAAAAAAAAAAAAAAAGATTGATAAAAAAATTCTTAATTTTTAAGAATTTCTGTTATATGATATAACATTGTTGATAATTAAAAGTTTCAAATAAAATTCAGAAGTAAGAAAATAAGTTAATTGACTAACGATAAATAAATAGTACTATTGCAGTGTTTTGGAAGGTATTTTATTTGTAATATTTCTTCGAAATTGGACGAGGTTACAAAATTCAAATTATGCATAGACTGGTTAAAAAGTTTTATATTGTCAAAAACATTAAAAACAGATATGAAACTGTGCCACCGAACGGCTGAGCTATAGTCACTCGCCCATCAGGCCCCACTAACCTTATTCGCCTATTTTAAATAGCAACATCACTTTAGTTATTTGTTAACGCCACGGTAATTGGCGACCTGATGGCGAATTGCCCAGTGCTCTGGCTTTTGGCATAACAGGCTTCAGGTTCGCATTCTGACGGTGGCATGGATGTTTGTGAGTGGCTCGGAATCCATATTAAACTGTAGGTCCCGCTCTAATTAGCCTAGAGAGTGCACAAAATGACCGCAGAGCGATAAACTAAACTAAACCAAAGCCACTGTAATTCAAATTACCATCAGCCATTACCACATTGCCTTCATCATTACCATTACCACCATTATATCTTATTGATATCAAATATCGTGTACACATACTTCGTGTACACATACTTCGTGTACACATATATATATCGTGTACACATATCGTAAACTCGCAAACTGTTTGGTTCTCATCAGAGTTCAATTCAAACTTCCTCAGTTCAGAAATACAGTTCATAAATTACCTAGCCATTTCTGATCTTCATAAAGTTATCTTTAAAAACTAAAATATAGTATTTAACTATATATTAAACATTATAAAAGTATCAATTGTGAAACTGGAATTCTAATGTGCTGATTCTGTAATTGGTGTGTCAATGGCTGTATTCTATAATTGCTGTGCTTATTCTCGAAATGAATCATTATTTATAATTAATAATTATTGAAACTGGATTTTTATAATTTTCCATCATAAAACCACATATTAGACGTATTAATTTTGTAACCCTTCGTCAGAAGTGAATCATGGCTGTCGTGATAGTCACCAATGGTATTTCGACCTCAGGGTCAATACCCAGTGGCCCTCATAAACTGTTTACTTGGATCCAGTCCACTGTGCCACTGAACCAACACACCCCCTGGAGGCTGCGGGGATTCGATGATTGAAGAATAGAAGCAACTGTTGGCAGCAGACAGGTTCATTCGGGGGGTTGTGGGTTCGATTGACGAACCTCCCCAGTGGGGTAACGGGGGTCGTCGTTTCCTCGAGATAGAAAGGGGAGGCATCGGGCCAGGGCATTACGAGAGCCCTCTACGATTATCTAACAGGGTAATAACGGGGTTGGAAAGAAAATCCCGCATCGTTTCTTACCTGATAGGAAGCTCTGGAGAGGGTCATCAAAAAAAGTTCTGAAGGGAATGGCTTCTTGTAGACGGATTCGGTTTCTTGTGGAGTAGACACGGTTCGTCTGTAATGCGGGGAAGTACTGCAAAATAAAGCATGTCGAAATCGTATCTAAGCCTTATAGCATGTGACATTTTCTTTTAGTAAAATGACCACTAAGGAGTAAATGATTCATGTAAATATCAACTGCCTCAAGGAGTCCTGAAAAGATACAAATGAGATCATTACAATGCCCAAAGAGACACTAATAATAATAAAAAAAGATGAAATTTATTTGTAAAATGTAATTTACCATGTGCAAATATGATTTATTATTAATTTCCTCGAAGGAAGAATAAAATAACGTGCTTAAAATAATGACTTGATTTATAAGCGTTGTTGCTTCTATACCACTCGGTGCACAACAACATCTAAAACCAATAATCCATGTGGTCTCATGGAAGAAGGGGCAACTTCTGTTGTGATGGAACACCCGTAGGTAAAAGTCTGACTTGGGTTCGTGAAGCTGACTTTTTACAAGGTAGGGTTGTCAGTCCTACATACCACACTCTACAGTTAAATTAGACCTGGACCTACGGTTTAAAGTAGATTCCGAACCATTACGAACATCTATGAAACCTCTGCGACTCAAACCCTGCGGCGGACCGCTAGTCACTCGGCCATCAAACCCTTTATAAGCTTTTTTTAATGCTTTAATGTATTATGATACATGGTTTTTAATATTAGATTCCCCATTGATAGCATTATTTGTCAGTATTATTACATTACAAAAACATCGATTATTTTTAAATAATCACATAAATGCAGTTAAAACCTAACATGGTCATATTTTCGACATCAGCAGTTCTCAATAATAGTAGTACAACAATTTTCTTAAGTATTTTTATACCCAGTTTGATTCAATGTAAGCTACATTATTTTAGATTATACATTTCTGGCAAAAACATTTCCATAAATTTCTTTCAAAATATGTAAAATCGTAAATTATTTCTTTTTTTAGCTACTTAAAATAATTTTTTTTTGTAAACTTTAATAATGATCATTACAATATTTTTACAAAATGAATATTTCTATATAAAATAAAAAAAGGGTTTTACGATTAATAAAGGGGCTTGATGGCCAAGTGACTCTCAGCTCTTTGGCGCTCGCAGCCACAGGATTCGGGTTTGAGTTTCGGCTGTGGCATGGATGTTTGTAGTGGTGATTCGAATCCACTTTAAACCGCAGATCCCTGTCTAATATGACTATAGAGCGTTGGACGTAGGGCTAACATCTCTACCTAGACCTAGACCCTAAACAACCCCTGGGCCCACTTTTGCGCCAATGAAAAAGAAGAAGATTAATAAATGCAAAATTCTGATTTTTATTTTAAAATTTCACTTATACTTGCATTTTTATGAATACAAGGAACGTACTTATTACGTGCTTGCACTTATAATTACGTATTTATTACCGCAATATGTATCGATTATTAAGTTAACTCACTAGTATTGTGAGTTAACTGTGTCACTAGTATTGTGAGTTTATTGTGATGTCTTTAGGACATCATAAAGATTAAAGGTCTTATAAAAAAAAAAAAAAATGGAAACTTTCTATTTTTTGTAATACTGCCAAAATATTAGCAGAAATAAAGCGATTTTGCTTAAAATGCATGGCAGATTGTACTTAAATTTAAATCATTGAAAAAAAAACCCAATAATATTTATCCTTTATTCCTACATATAATAAAGCAGTGCATTTTCGAACATTTTTGTTATTATTTTTTTTCTGAATATTCATCTTTTTCATTTAAGAATACGATGACAATGATGCTACCAGATTTACATTTTTCCTTCGAGTTAAACAATGCATCTAATTACTTGCCTTGAAGCATGCATTGATCTAATTTTTTCGCAATAACGCGGTAGACAGAACCTTGTTTGATTATGCACCTAATAAAAAAACTATTGATCACAAATAATGAGATTAACCGCACATGCTGATATACTTATTTCCCGGCAGATAACATGAGACGCCGAATAACAAAGAGATTTATTGACCTAGAAGCAATTTAATGTGCTATGGGGCGGGTTGTGCCGTATAATATCCACATTAAACGAAATCCCAATAATGTTGCTTTTATGTAAAATACATGCTTTACAACCGAAATAAAGCCTTGAATTACATTGAAGACCAAATATGGTCTATTTTCTCCAAGGTAACTTTACTTCGCAAACAGATTTCTTATAAAATTATTTTGCATGTTACTAAACCGACTTGTTTTTATTTGCGATTGTAGTTTTTCTTATTTATCATGTAATATTCAATGGAAAAAAATGACATTGTGCATTGCTATTGCATACTTATAGTTTTCTGAAATTATTGAACGATTGTAAATTATTTGGTTCAATTTTTTTTTAGAAGGTATCATAAATTATTTATTGAATTATTTGAACGTTTGTTTGAATAAATAATTATTTTGCTTAATATATATTTATGTAAGCTTATTAATATAATTAAATAAGTGCTGTATATTATTTTTTTAAAGAAATTAGTGTTTTGGGAAATTCAGTTCAGATTATAAACTAATTCAGAAAAATATTGTTTTGTGGTTTGGTTTGTCGCTCTACGGTCATCTTGTGCACACGAAGGCTAAACAGATGGGGACCTACAGTTTAAAGTGGATTCCGAACCACTAAACACATCCCTGCTACCGCTAGGATTAGAACCTGAAGCCTGTGATACCAAATACCAGGTTTCTGTTGTTTCGTGGAGTATTTTTTTCATGGGAAGTTGCATAAAAAGTGATGTGGTATAAAACAACTAATCATTTATTGAATTATTTTAACGTATGATTGAATAAATAATTATTTGCTTGATATATATTTATGTAAGCTTATTAATATAATTAATTAAATGTTGTATATTATTTTTTCAGAAAATAATGTTTCAAGAAATTCAGGTCAGATTATAAACTAATTAAAGAAATATTCCTTTGGGGAGTATTTCTTTTTAATGGAATATATTGCATAAATGTGATGTGGTATAATCAAATAATCATTTAATTATTTTAACGTTAGATTGAATAAATAATTATTAATATCTCTTGTAATTAATAATTAATATTTCCTGTCTCGAAATCTGCCAGTAAGCAGATAGTATTAGCCCATCATGAGGGATGTTGCGTAAATAAAGAAGAAGAATAGATGTTTTAATTATTTTTATTCACAGCTTGCAATAATTTTGATATATAATATTTTAATACATATTTTTTAATCTTCCCAATGGAGCTGTTGCACCAATGAAGAAGAAAATCTGTTTTCCGTTGTCTGTGATATTTTATACATTTCTGTTACATTAATCATTTCATTTTTGTCACATTCATGCATTGGAAAATATTTTATAAAGAATTTACTCAAGTTACTTAATTAAATATATTTTTTCCTACATCAAACTGTAGAGACATCCGCTATAAGATCTCCAGCAGTCCAATAAAATGTAGCAGTCCAATAAAAGTTGTCAGAATTAAGTCATAAAATCAAGTGCAGTGCATGTTGTCAAATGTAAAACGTCCATGATTCCCTCACAAGCACAGAGGACAGACATAGCAATGTAGCAGACATACAGACATAGCAATAGACAGACAGACATAGCAATGTAGCTATACCAATGCGGTGCAAGTGTTTAGTAAGAAAATCATGTCCTGTCGGGAGTCGGAAATTTGCTGTAAAAATTATGGGGGAAGTCCATTGGGATGGGTGATGAAACAAGTATATTCCACGTTTTATCAGTTGAAATGAATTTGTAAGTTTGTTTTAAGTATCTGCATATTTTCTTTTTTTACCTCAGAACTAAATGGATGAAAGGCTAAATGAAATTGTGGCTGTGGCAACTTACGATCATTTTTGGCCAAGAGGTCGGCCTTTTCATTTCCAGGCACCCTACAATGGCTGGGAATCCACTGAAAAACTATCTCCCAGGCAGAAGTAATTGCATTGGACAGATTCAGCAAGGAAACAATCACTAAGTGCATAGATGACAGTTGGGAGTCAATAAAGATAACTGCTTTATTAAGATTAGTAGTTAGCCCAAGAAGGTTTAAAATTGCATTCCTTAAGACAAAAATCTCAGCATCAAAATTGGAGGCATTAAAACCAACTGCATATGAACTTACCTAAATATTGAGAGTTAAGTAAAAGCAATATTTATTCCTCTCATTTCTAAATACGATCCAATTCAATGCATTTTTCAAATACATTCTCTGTATGAGAAAAAAAAAAAACATTGCTTACTTTAATGTTACTATCTTGAGCATCTTATATGTGCCTATAATTGTATAATATCACATTTCAAATCCCCATCAAATGCATTTCGATTCACATATCGTAGAAACTTATTCCAGTTATCAACTTCTGATGCATTTTCAATTGAACAAAAGCATCCCCTGTCGTCAGCAGATGGTAACATTTCCAGCGCCCATATTGAAGAACGCCTGGTACCAAACTTACGCTCCATTATATTCCGATATCGAATTTCCCCTTCAAGTGTTTTCGGTATTCTCTTTACACTAAATATCTCCCGAAAAGAAACAGAACCCTTTTATACCCTCAGCATGCTGCATCGTCCAATGGAACACCTGTCTGTAAACCTTGTATCCTTGTATCAAACTTTGTATCCTTGGTAAACTGGATGAACATGGATATTTTAAACTGGGAATATTGGATTTGAACATGGATATTTCAAAATGTGGGGTGGAGGGAGGCAGGCATGCTAAAATGCAATAATCCAGAAAATCGATAAAATGGGATCCACACCAGAGCATTTTTCAAATACGTTCTCTGTATGAGAAAAACAAAAATATTGCTTACTTTAAGATAACAATCTTGAGCATCTTGTATATGCCTATAATTGTAGAATATCACATTTCAAAACCCATCAAATGCATTTCGCCCCATATATTGAAGAAACTTATTCCAGTTATCAACTTCTGATGCATTTTCAATTGAACAAAAGCATCCCTGTCGTCAGCAGATGGTAACATTTCCAGCGCCCATATTGAAGAACGCCTGGTACCAAACTTACGCTCCATTACATTCCGCTATCGAATTTCACTTGAAAAGTGTTTTCGGGTATTCTCTTTACACTAAATATCTGCCTGAAAAGAAACAGAACCCCTTTATACCCTCAGCATGCATGGTCCAATGGAACACCTGTCTGCAAACCTTGTATCTGATGGATATGGCAAACTGAAGAAAATGCGGGGGTGGTAGGGAAGGGAGGCATGCTAAAAATGCAATGACCCAGAAAATCGATAAAATGGGATCTCTACACCGGGAGTAATATTTCTGAACCCCATCTGAGGATTTTTCTGTAGGGGGTAGGGAAGAGGGTGAGGGGTAGAATGTTTCCTATTCTTTGGAGTCACCGGTAAGAGTTTTCTCAATAGAAAAGGAAGAAATTGAGGGTTCCTTTTTCTTCTCTCCCCCTTTTGATTCCGGTGTATCAGTTTTGGATAACAGGATTTTGGGAATGGGTTTTGATTACGCGTGTGTGCGATGAAAAATGATGCGTGCAGTTTACCTGTTTCGGGGAAATTGATTTTCTCTCGTGTTGTGAATATGGGTGTGAGATGCAAAGCTGTGATTAGGTTGCTTAGAAGAAAACTCATAAAGTGGGAACTTAACTGAGATTTTAAATCAAAGTTTGCAAAAAGGGATTTTGGACTTTCCTTTGAGAAGATTGTAATCAGGTTAGCATATTATATTTCAGACTCAATTTTTGTTGAATTATTTAAAAATATCAAGTAACATAGTTTTAGTACTTAAGTGTATTTGATTTATAGGTTATATATATATATATATCATATACATATATTATATAATGTATAATATATATATACACACAAGAGCCAAAACATTATGACCACCCCTGCATTTTGCAATGAACTCGCCTGGGTGACGTGGAAGGCTTGTGATCAGGTGGAAGTGGCATTTAACTGGTATTAAGTGGTGGTATTAATCCATGCCAAGGCGGGTTGAAGCTGTGTTGCGCGCCAAAGGTGGGCCAACTCGTTATTGACAGGTGGTCATAATGTTTTGGCTCTTGAGTGTATATATATATATATATATATATATATATATATATATATAATATATTAATGTATATATTATATACATTACATATATTACCATTATACCATTATAAATGAACTCAATTTAATATACGCACATAGTAAAAGTTTTCATTACAATATATATATATATATATATATATATATATATATATATATATATATATATATATATATATATTGTTCCAATGCAGCTGGCAAACACTTAGACAGCTTGGTCTTGGATGCCTTAAGGCAAGCGCTGCACAGACGTTACTCACTTTGCCCAGGGGGTGCGTGTAACTTGAAGATACGGACGCGGAGTAACAATACCCCCGCAACGCTCTTATTAGGACCGGGACCTACGGTTTAAAGTGGATTCCGAATCACTACAAATGTCCATGTCACCGCCGGGACTCGAACCCGTAAACCTGTGGTACCGAGGGCCAGAGCGCTAGCCACTCGGCTCTTTTCAGGCCCATATATATATATATATATAAATAAATAATTAAAAAATAGAGTATTTCTTTTTTTTTCCTTTTTTAAATTTTGGCGACTGTTAGCTTTGAATAATAAGATTTAAGAATGGGCTTTGTAAACATATGTTTGTTTAGTGGTTGTTTAGCTCAGTGGTAGTGCGGTTGCTTCTTATGCGAAAAGTCCCGTGTTCAATCTCCGGTATCTCCATGAGTAACATTCGACCGACTCGTGGGTCTGTGGCAACGCGCCCTGCTGGTGAGTATTAGGGCAGAGGTTCAATCAGAGCAGAGCTTTGCTGAGAGAGAGAGAGAGAGAGAATCAGAGGCTTTGCTGTAAAAGATAGTTTTGAAAAACAAAAGATTCTAGGGCGTTTGTGATGTTCAGGACTACCTGATATGAGTTTTTCAGGTTTTCCTATATGATACACAAATGCGGGGTAGTTCTAGGGGTAGAAGTCTTCCCGGAAGGCACTGTGCTTCTTCTTTACCGACACGGAGCCAAGCCAGACTTCTAACTACGGGTGTCTCATCACAACAGAAGCTGCCCTCATCTTTTCCCTCCTACCATGAGACCTCACGGGACCTGGACATTGTCTAGGTCCCGAGGACTTGGTCTAGATGTTGCTGTCTACCAAGTGGGATAAGGAAAAAAAGTTGATTACATGTATTGTATACAATTACAGTTACCTGTTTTTAGAAGGAAATAGATTTTATTTTTATAAGAAATGAGTATGGGTAAGACGCTATGATTTGGCTGCTTTTAAGAAATTCATAAATTGTGAACTCGGGGCTCTAAATAAGCGTTACATTTTAAGTTGTACCAGAAAATGGCGTCCTGATGGCCAATTGGCTAGCTCTCTGGCCTTTGGTACCACGGGCTTCAGGCTCGAATCCTGGTGGTGTTATCATATGGTAGTGTCTTGGTGGTTTTATGTCTGTTAGTTGTTCGATTCTACATTAAATTGTAGGTCCCGGTCTAACCAGCCTAAAATGTTCAAAACATTTCTGTGACCGTAGAGCGATAAACCAAACCACCCAAAATGGTCTAGTTTGTTTATTATAAAATGTATGCAAATCGATATTGGTTGAAAAGACTCGAAAATGTCGCTGAAAGATGACGAATTATTAAACAAAATCAAGTTTGATGCTCAAGTTGATAAATATAAACTTTTATAATATTTAAATAAATTCCAAATAAAAATTCAAGAAAAATGTGAAAAAAAAAAATCATTTTGTCACAGGAAAAGTTAAAATGATCGATTTTCTTTAGAAATATCTTTTGATTCCAGTCTCCGTGACAATTTTAAATAAGAAATTTAAGGATAGATTTTGACTCAGCCTGTGTGATAAAAAATTATATATACTGAGAAATTAATATTTTTATGTGCGTGTATAAGCTGTGATTATTTGGACACACAGGGCTTAAGAAGCTTTAAAAAAAATTGATAAACAGGTTTACTTTTGATATTATTTTTCTTGATATTTATCTTAAAATTTTAGGAACATTATTAAACTACACTAAAATAATGCTATAAAATTAATGCGCAATTACATAACAACTATTACTGACCGTATTTTAAATTTTAATGAATTTAATAAACGCTGAATATCTATTCTATTTTATAATTAAATATTTATTAAATTCTAGTAATTATTTAATTTCTAATAAGCATTTAACCATGCAAATTAAAAATAGATAACAGGGTTACATGCATTAGAATTTGTTTTAAAATTAATGACTCCAGTTAATTCCTTAATTAACTGACTTCAAGTTCTGCTTAGAATCATCCATCTTAATTATCCTGTCAAAACAGTTTTCCGATCCTAATTTTAACGACAGAATCACAATTATTATACTAACTTTCAAAACTTATTAACTGAAACTTTTCCAGATTTGACAGAAGGAGTTTCGAAACAAAATAGTTTTGTCGAAATTGAATTTTCGATCGATAAATTCTGTGGAATTCAAAATTTTATAGATTAATGCATATATTTTTATATGAATAATTAACTTTATTGTTTTCATGTATTTATCAGGCAAGCAATTAAATAAAGCAAAGTAAAAATATTGTCATTTAAATCTAAAGTATTAAAATTATTAGACTAATAAAGACACTGATCAGGGATACTGGTTATTTCATTATAATTAAAATTGCTAATATTATATTAGAAAAAGTGTAAGGTACAATATTTTTTAAAGAACATGTAATTTTTATTCTAAAGTAGCAAATGTTATTGACGCTGATATGAAGACACTTATATCAGCGTCAATAGCGTTTATTGACACATTCCTATGTTATTAAGCATAAGTGATGTTCTTTATAGAGGTTAGCATTTGCTTCTTGATTTAAGAATCGAAGTAAAATGTTACACAGTAATAAATGCATTCTTATTTTAGCAAATATTAAAATAAATTTGATTTGTGTATTGTGAAAATGTACATAGCCCTTTTTCATCATTCATTTAAGTCCAGTAAAAAAGCTTATCAGCACGATATAAACTGAAATTCACAAGCATTTTGATTTTTCAGTTCCTATTATTAGTTCACACTCTCCTATATATATCTTATTCAAATTTCCAATCGTTCATAAAATACTTTTTATTCATCCACTCAAATTCAGATACATTTTTTGAAATTTCTAGTGGATGACACTGGATGTTAATACAGTTTTTTAAATATTAATTCAGTAATTAAATTTAATTAATTAATTTTAGTTTTTTTAGATTTAAGTTGTATGTATCTACCAATAGATGGTGCCAGATGTAAGAGGAAAATGTCAACTTAAAAAGTAGGAATTGATGAAAAAAATTTTTCTTTATATTACTTGTTTTTTTCAATTTATGATACAAAGTATAAAAAAATAATTCAATATGCAAACAATTTGATAACAATTGTTACGATTTTAAATTACTATCCCATTCGGAAGAATGAGATAATAATATAAGCTTTTACATTTAAAAAAATATTTTTTTTTTTTATTTATTATTTTTTTTTTTGGGGTCTTTCCTCATTCATTTAAGTCCAGTAAAAAAAAAAAATTATTTTTTTTTTTTTTTTGCCGTCTTTCATCAATACAATATAAACTGATATTTATAAACAGATTAATTTTAAAAAAAATTTATGTTAGTCAAGTATGCAAAAAAAGTTGATAAAAATTTCTAAAATTTTAAGACCATTATCTCATATTGTTAAAATTTTAGAGATTTTTATCAAATATTTAAATCTCAGAGAATTTTATCAAATTTTTTAATTTTAGAGATTTTTTTAAGTTTTTTGTTAGAAAATCAAGTATGCAAAATATTTTATAAAAATCTTGAAGATTTTAATATTATTATTATCCTATTCGAACAAATGCGATAATAATATAATTTTTTTTTTCGCCGTCATTCCCTATTCATTTAAATCCAGAAAAAAAAGGCATATCAACAGAATATAAACTGAAATTTATAATGGGATTAATAATAAGCAGATTAATTTTTAAAAAAATCAGATATGCAAAATAATTTGATAAAAATTTCAAAGATTTTAATATTATCACATTAGAACAAATTGATAATAATATAAAATTCTTAGAGATTTTTTTAAAATTTTGTTGTGATCAAAATATTTTTTTTCATATTTATTTTAAACTGCACAGTTTAGAAAATACGAAAAAGAAAAGGAATGAAATGTACGATCTAATCTAAACTGAAATTTTGCAGCTTAGGCATTCAGCATTCTTTCCCATAAAGGTTATAGATAACATTTGAAAAGGAAAGGAAAGGAAAAAAAATTAGATTTTGTTTGCCCAAATTCGTTGAAAGGGAGTCGTGTCAGTGAGAAAATCCAGTTTTTAGAGATTTTGTATCAAGCTGTGTGTTTCCCTTTTATTCTTCACAAAGAAGTTTGCAATAAGTTATCCCATTTATTTCGACTCCCCTTGTTTGGATTTCTTCAAGAAAAATCAAAGGAAAAAAATAAGGTCTTTGTTTTAGTGTTCAATACAAACAGTAAGAAATCGATAGGTATAAAACTTCTTAAGTTCTGAAATGAAGTTTTGGGTGGATTTAGGTTTCAACTTAACGAATTTGAAGGAAATATCTGTTTTTGAACGAATACTTTTAGGACAGATTTCTTTAAGATTCAATGGGTATTGACAAAATTTGTATTTGGAGTAGTTTTATCATGATGTCAATACAACTGAATGCACTATTTTTACCTACACAATAATTCATTTAATGACATAATTTCATGTTATACCTAATTTCATATCATAGTATTTCTTTATTGTCATATTTCATATCATAAGTATACATAAAACTCTGAAATAAAGTAACTGCAAAAATATTAATATAGTAATGACAGTTATATTTGAACAAATTCTTGATGTTCCTTTTAACAAATTCTTTTACCATAATTTTTCTTGATGTTCCTTTAAACAAATTCTTTTTTTATAATTATTTCTTGATGTTCCTTTAAACAAATTTTTTTGCTATAATTATTTATTGATGTTTCTTTAAACAAATTCTTTTAAAACATTTCTTTGAATGTTCAATGGGTATTGGTGAAATCTGCAACTGGAGTAGTTTTATCATGATGTCGTATACATCTGAATGCACTATTTTTACCTACACAATAATTCTCTTAATAATATAATTTAATGTTATACACTGACTACCAATAAGTATTTGGACACCTGTGATAGAAAAGAAAAACGAACTGTATTCAAAATCAATAGTTGGTAGAGCCTCCACGAGAGGCAATTACAGCTGAAAGGGGGCATACTTTCCACAAGTCTTTTGTATGACAGCTAGTGGTATTTTCTTCCACTCGGCTTGGAGAAGACATAGAAGTTCCTTCACCGATTTTGGGCGGGTGCGCACCCCTTTATTCGGCGATGCAACGCGTCCCAGAGGTTCTCGATAGGGTTGAGATCTGGGCTGTGGACTGGCCAGTCCATTCGATGAACTCCATTGGCACCATACCAAGCCTTGGTTAACGTCGAAACATGACAACTGGCATTGTCGTCCTAAAGTAACAGGGGTCCAACCAGTAAAACTGCCACAACGTAGGAAGCACATTGTCATCCAAAATAGTGCAGTAGGCATCGGCGTTGAGCTTACCATGAATTTGGGGACCAAATATCCCAGTCCATTGAAAACTGGAAACACCCCCAGGCCATAATTCCACCTCCGCCAAACTTGACTGTTGGTACAATGCATTCTGGCAGGAGACGTTCTCCAGGCAGACGCCAGACCCATACCCTGCCATCCGAACGGTAAAGGGTGAACCTTGATTCGTCACTCCAAAGAATCCGTTTCCACTGATCTACAGTGACAATTTCAATGTGCTCTGCCCCACATTAACCGAGCAGCGCGGTTGGACTTTGTGATTAAAGGCTTATGGGTAGCAGCACGACCATGAAAAACCATGCAGAATATGCTTCCTTGACGGATAGTATTCATTGAAACAATACTCCCGGATGCCTGTTGAAACTCCTCACGGATGAGGGCCATCGGTTGGGTGCGGTTCTTCCGAATTTCTCTGGTGAGCACTCGTCGGTCTCTATCTCCCAGTTTCGTTGGTCTGCCGACTCGGGGCACATTCCGACAATCACCGCTCACTTCCACTTCTTAATCGCATAGGCCACTGTCGATTTTGGGTACTTCAGATCGCTAGATAGGTCGGCCAGGATCGGCCACATTTGTGATACCCGATAATTATACCTTTCTCGAAATCAGATGCTCCGAACTGCGCGGCATCTTGCATGCGACTAATGCCGATGCTGTTTCCTACACGATATATAAAAATGACACCTATTTACCTACAGATATCGTCATTTGCATAGGTGTCCAATATAATATTGGTAGTCAGTGTATCTAATTCATATAATGACATCTTTTAAAATGAATATAAAACAAATAAAGTAACTTCAAAATATGAATATAGTAATGACAGTTATATTTGAACAAATTCTTTTACAATAAGTATTTTTCGATGTTTCCAAAGTTCAATAGGTATTGACGAAATTTGAGCTGTTTTTGATGTATCAAGATTCGTATACATCTGAAATGCACTATTTTTACCTACATAATAATTCACTTAATATCTGAACTATAATTCTAATTTATATCAAGGCATTATTTAAAGTGAATATAAAACTCTGAAATAAAGTAACTAAAATATGAATATAGTAATAATAGTTATATTTGAACAAATTCTTTTACTATAAGTATTTCTTAAAGTTTCCAAGTTCGATGGAAGTTGACCAAATTTTTAACTGGAGTAGCTTGTATCACGATGTCGTATTCAAGATTTTATCAAAGATGACCTATTTTACCAACTCAACAATTCACTTAATAACTGAGCTATAATTCAATATAATGACATTTTTTAAAGTGAGTGAATATAATGAATATGAAACGCTATAATATAAAACTGTGAAATCTAAAACTTTGAAATAAAGTAATTGTAAAATATGAATATAGTAATGGCAGTTATATTTGAACAAATTCTTTTGTGATAAGTATTTCTTAAAGTTTCCAAGGTTCCATGGAAATTGACCCAATTTTTATCTGGAGTAGCTTGTATCATGATGTTATCAAAGATGACTTATTTTATCAACTCAACAATTGAGCTCACAATTACAACTCATTTAATAACTGAGTTATTATTTAATATAATGACATTATTTAAAATGGATATAAAACTTTGAAATAAAGTAACTGCAAAATATGAATATAGTAATGACGGTTATAATGGAACAAATTCTTTTACGATGATTGTTTTTTAAAGCTTTTGAAGTTCCGAATTGCATGTTCATATTTATTATTATATATATTTTTAATTATATCGTTCATTATTTTTAATTATATATTTTTAATTTCATTAGGGAAATTTATTTCTTTTTAACTCGTGAAGAAACATTTAAATCTAAATAATTATTTGAAATATTTTTGGAATTATTAACATAAATAGAGTATTTGAAATTTTTGTTTAAGCATACTACTCATATAATTTTACAATAACAAATTTTTATAATAATGTTAATAATTTTAGGAAGTAAAAGACATTGAATAAATTTCACGTAATTAAAGATCATTAACTAGTCTGGTATTTTGTAATTACGGGTAATGTTATGATTTTTTTTATGTGGGCAAAGAAAAAGGGAATGTTCTTTTCTTAGAAACCAGTAACTATGGAGAGGAAAACATATTAGGACTGTATATAAACCTGATTGTGAAACCACAGAACCGGATTTTGGTATTCAGAAGCCCTAGGGATTTTCTCATAAATTGAGGTGCCAAACTAGAATAAAATCTCTAAAGGCTAGAAAAAAAACCCACTGAATTTAAAATTAATCTAGAATAACTTTAACCTTTCGACTTTTCCCCTATAATGGAGAAATATACATAGATACTTATATATATAAAAAAATTTCCATATTTTTTTCATTATTTTTTATTTTCCACAAATTTTTTTTAGTACTGAGTTTGTACTAATGTAGAAATAAGTAAAAAAAAAATACTGAAAGTTATAGAAAATTTAATAACGTGGTGATTATTTTTAGCTAAATTAATGTATAAAAATACTTGAAGAATTATATAACATAACTTTTGCTGATGATTATTATTAATTATTCTTTTTATTTTACCTATTTATTTATTTATATTAATAATGTAATTTATTTATTTACGTGGCTCAACGTCAACGCGCTCCGCTGGTGAGTATTGGGGTTGAGGTTCCATCCGCTGACGGCTTTGTTGTAGACACTGTTTCAAAAACGAGGAAACTCGATGGGTGTTTGAGATGTTCAGCATCTTGCCTCTCGTGAGTCGGACTACCTGGTGGGAGTTTACCGGGTTTTCTCCCATACGATACTCAAATGCAGGATAATTCGCCCTTAAAGTCCTCCTGGAAGGCACTACCCTCCTACTTCAGTGTCACGGAGCCAAGTCAGACTTCTACCTACGGGTGCTCCATCAAAAACATAAGCTGCCCTCCCTTTTCCTTCCTTCTATGAGACAGCACGGGTTCTTGGATTGGGTCTAGATGTTGCTGTCTACCAAGTGGGATAAACAACAAAAAAATTATTTACGTGTTTGATTATTTACTTCAATTTTTTGTAATGAAATTTTAGACGGATATTAAATTATATATTTTACAATTATAGGAGCTTTTATTGCGCAAAATATGAAATGTTAAATTGTGATGAAAATGCATAATATCCAGAAAATTGTCTTATTTTTTTAAAAGCAGAAATTGTTACTTTTAAATAAATGCCAAAGAAAATTTTAAAAACTTTTTCAAAAAAAAAAACCTTAATAATATTTAACCTACCTAAACTTTAACTAACAACTTAATAATATTTGTATTTCTTAGTCTAATATTATTACTTATTGCTTATTTATTATTTTTAGTCTAAATTTCTTACTACTTTCCAAATTATAACATTTAGAATATATAACATTTACTGAATTTGGTTACCTGCAGAGTAGCCTGCCATCACACACACACAGAAACAAAAACATTTCATCAATTATTTTCAATTAAATAAGAACTTTACCTTTAACGTATTATATACACGTATTACATTACAACGTATAAGAAAAGATAAATTTAATAGCAATGTTTTGTTAATTTTTTTTTTTTTTTGATTTTATAGCTAAATTAATATTTTATATAAGTTATTTTTCCTAACAATAACAAGGCCTCACTGCTTGATAAAAATTTATATGCACGTCTTTACGAATATGCATTTCATTCAAATGTTCTTATAAATACAATATTGGTTAAAAAAATTAATCAATTTATGAATTTCATTTTTACAAAACTAAGGGCAAAATCATAAATTGATGATCCTTATACTTCTCAAATAATGAAACAACAATTTAATGAATAGGATAACAAAATATTTTTAAGACTTCTAATTTTTCTTCAAAGCTATTGATATCTTAATTTTTTTTTTTTATTTCACAATTTTATTGTAAGGTTTTTTTTTCGCAATTTATTTTCCTCCGTTTAGAATTATCGAATTATATAATATATTTAATAAACCCCTCCAAAACTAGCAAGTATGAAAAACAAGCAATTATAAAATGTTAGCAAGCTATTAGAAAGCATAAAACATTGCACAGGGGCCCGATGGCCGAATTACTAGAGCTTTGGCGCTCAGTGCCACAGATTTGAGGTTGAGTCCCTGTGGTGGCATGGATATTTTTTGTGGTTCGGAATCCACTTATAACAAAATTTTTGTTATTGAGTAGATATATTATTTAAGAAGATATAAAGAGGAGATATATAGATTATTCATGAATGATAAAATCACTTCATTTGCGCAATAGCTCCATAGTATGCCAAAACGATCTGCTTACTGGCAGATGCCGAAACATTAGACGCTTTCTTTTCTTCAGGGTAGAGTTGTCAGCCCTACGCCCAACAGTCATAGTAGGCCAGGACATAAGGTTTAAAGTGGATTCCGAACCACTACAACCTTCCATGGCACAGCCGCAACTCGAATCCCATACCTGTGACATCGAGTGCCAGAATGCTACTCACTGGTCCATCAGGCCCTATTGATTCAATATAACAGTATTTAGTTATATACAATAAATAATTTTAAATGTAAAATATTTTCTATTAAATATGTTTGTAAACTATTTAATAAATTTTATATTCTATCCTTATTATATGAGAGTATAGCTATACTTGAGCCAACAGAATAACTTTTTTTTTTTTTGTACTTTAATGAATCGAGAACAAAGTATGCAGCTCTGGGTATTTTCTCACCAATTAGTTACCCAGCTTAACATGTTCTCCTCCCCTTCCTCTAAATTCCACCGGGCGATATTTTATTCATCCCTTAAATAGAAAAAAGGTACCTTAATGCTAAGTGACGCACTAACAACCTTTTTTTTTTTTTTTTCTGTCTCAAGTTAGAGTTCTACCTAATTACTTTTTTGTGCACCCCTAGCACAAAAAAAAAAAAGTTACTACTGGATGGAGCTCGTTCATTTCTCTCTCTCTTCATAGTTCATTGATGAGAGACTGGGAAATACCAAATGCATAAGTGGAAAAACGTTCCTTGAATGAAAGGTATCAAGTCCTAATTGGTCTTTTTCAGATTTATGAAAAGGATAGGGAGGGATAGACTCGTTCATTTTTCTCTGCTGGAAGAGTACTTATCCATTTTCTTAAGGGCCTTCGAGGTGTTCTTAAACTCCCCCTGCCGAGCAGTCACTCCCCTTCCCTTTAAATTCGAAAAGAACTTTTGTGCGAACTCGCGTTATTTATGGTCTCTTTTTTTTCGTGAGGAACTTCCATTTTTATTGCTGTTGTTTTTAAGAAAGGGGGTTTAAGTTGTTGTAAAATGCGAGGGAATTTTTGAAACTTTTTTTTATTTCAAAATTTTGATCCATCTTGGAAGTTTAGCTACATTTGTTTTCCTTCCTAAGAAAATCGTAGCGTTTGTGAATTCCATGCATAGCTTTTGAATTTCTGTAAAACACATCAAGGTATACCTTTTTTTCATGTGTATGTGTGAAATGGGAGACTAACTTACACATTAAATAAAAGAGAGAATTTTATTTTCTTTCTCTCTTTTATTTAATGTGTAAGTTAGTCTCCCATTCTATTCTCTATTCTGGTTGCATAATTAATCTTTTAAAAGATATTTAGTCTTGTTCTAAATAATATATTGTTGTGTCTAATCCTCAGTGTCCGGCAGTGCGGGACGGACATCCCATGAGTAATCTACTCATGGATGGAGGGAAAGGGGGCAGCTTCTGTTGTAATGAAGTACCCATAGATAGAAGTCTGACTTGGCTCCGTGTCGCTGAAGGAGAACAGGGGCTTCCGGGAGGATTTTCAGGGGCAACTACTATGTATTGGCGTATCGTATGGGTGAAAATCTGGAAAACTTCCACCAGGTAGTCCGACTCACGAGGCAATATACTGAAAGTCATAAAAAACATCTACAATATCTCTACCATGTATTACCCATGCATCTACTGACACTGGGAAATACCGAATGCATAAGTGGAAAAACGTTCCATGAATGAAAGGTATCAAGTCTTAATTGGTATTTTTCAGATTTATGAAAAGGAACGGGAGGGATGGATTCACTCATTTTTCTCTGCTGGAGAGAGTATTTATCCATTTTCTTAAGGGCCTTCGAGGTGTTCTTAAACTCCCTCCTACCGAGCAGTCACCCCCTTCCCTTTAAATTCGAAAAAGAACTTTTGTGCGAACTCGCGTGTTATTTATGGTCTCTTTTTTTTTCGTGAGGAACTTCCATTTTTATTGCTGTTGTTTTTAAGAAAGGGGGTTTAAGTTGTTGTAAAATGCGAGGGGTTTTGAAACTTTTTTTTATTTATTTCAAAATTTTGATCCGTCTTGTAAGTTTAGGTTTTTTTTTTTTTTCCCCAAAAGAACCTTAAAGTTTATGAATTCCATGCATATTTTTTTTGAATTTTTGTAAAATACATAAAGGTATAACTTTTTTCTCATGTGTATGTGTAAAATATGTGAATAACTTACACATTGAAAAAAAAATAAATAAAATTGTCTACATCTGGTTGTTTAAATATTATTGTTAGTTTGATTTGTCGCTCTACGATTATTTTGTGATTATTTTAAAAGATATTTAGTTTTTATCTAAATAATATATTGTTGTGTATAATCCTCAGTGTCCTGAAGTAGTACTTATGTACTTTCAGTACAGATGTACAGATGCACTTACGGACATCCCATGAGTAATTTACTCATGGATTTAGGGAAAGGGAGCAGCTTCTGTTGTGGTGGTGCACCCGTAGGTAGAAGTCTGACTTGACTCCGTGTTACTGGTAGGAGAATGGGAGAATGTTTAGGAGGAGCTATGGAAGAAAACTATCGTATCGTTTGGTAGAAAACCCGGAAAACTCCCACCAGTAATCCGACTAATGAGGCAAGATGCTGAACATAATAGACGCCATCGAATCTCTTCGTTTTTGAAATATCAAAGGTAACAGTGGATTGAACCTCAAGTCTAGTGCTCATCAGCGGAGAACATTGCTACTAACCCACGGTTCTAAATAATATTAGAAACGTAAACATGAGGTTCAACTACACCATTATGGATGCATCATTAATTCAATATTTAGTTTAATTAACGAATTATATTAATAGTTTAACATTGTTTTAGTTTTTTTTGGGGGGGAGGGGAAGGGAGATGGGATGAAACTTCTAAACAAATTCAATTTTTAAGAAGTCTCTCTTTAATTAGACAAAAAACATTAAAATGTCATGTAGTTTACTATAAATTAAAAAACACAGATTAACACATTTAGCATCGAATAAATTCCTCCAAATATAACATGTTATTGATTGTCCAATAACAGTTTCATACATTTTTACTGCATATAATTGTGTATCTTTATTGCGCTGAAACAAAAGTTCTTGTATTACGATCCTTAACAACATTTAAAAATACTTAATTTAAAGAAAAATGGTTTATTTGAGGCGTTAAATAACAATCAACTGTAAAATTCTGTATTCTTTTATTAAATAATTTGAGAGCTTTAATCCATAAATAGGACGTTGATATCGTTCAAATATTATAAATAGAAACCGAAGGCTCAAATAGTTATTTGTGTTGAAAAAAGATTAAACTAATTAATAACCGTATTTCCCCCTACATACTGGCAAGAGCACGTCCTGTGGTGTTCAAAAGAAATGATCAGTCGGCCTCGAAGCTCTCATTCAGAGAGGACATATGTTTAGCTCATCCCGGCGCGTTAGTTGGCCTAAAGACTCTTCTCCGGAGAGGAAGTGTATTTCGGGTTTTCGACTTAGAAAAGGAGTACTTCCACAAATCTATAATTATATGTCTTTAAATGTGTTAAAAATGTGTAAATAAACCTGTGACTTCTCCAACCTGTGCCTCAAGTATCTCACCCAATCCCACCCAATTACAATCTGGTTGGCCAACCTGCACACTACAATTATTGTTATTTGTGAAAAATAATTTTATTTTGCAAAAACTGAGAATGTATTATATATATAGCCCCTATATTGATTCACAATAAGAATTAAAAAGTAGTTATTTTAAGCATAACTTGCATTGCATATCATTTAGGCATAACTTACACACAACTCACACATATCAAGTAATTTTTTTAATGTTTAACCAGCTATAAGCAAAAAGTATAGCCAAAAATCAAATCAAATTTTAATAAATCTATTTAAATTGATGAATAAAATCTTTTCCAGGCAGCACATACGATGGGCGTAGAAAATATTCATGCAAAACCAATTTATAATAAAAATTCCTTTTTTATTATAGGAATTGCTCATTTGCACGTTAAATAAAACACGATCTTATTCCATTGGTATACTGTCTATAAACAAGCTTTCTCTTCCATATTCAAGTAGGCAATTTTGATATTTTGAATTGGAAACGATGTGATAAAAACGGAAAATATAATTCAAACAAGAAGATTGATCAATAAATGTCAAAGATTTTGTAGCGTTCTGTTTTATTTAGCATTTGATTATTACGAAAAAGGTTGTTCAATTGTGTCTGTGATACTTTAAATTGGCCATTGCTGAAGATTTATTGTATTGTGAAAGTTATAAGGATGTTTGGGGATAGCTGTTATATTAAGGGGTGACTAAAGTAGGTATCGTCTCACAGAAAGATGTTAAATAATTTTAGTTAATCAGAATTTTTACAATTAAATGTCAATATTCAAAATTATAGCAGTTTCAATTTTATACTTTAACAGAGATAATAAAATAAGTTCTCTCAGATATAAAAGGAAACAATCCCCGTCGTTTTGCTTAAAAGATAAGATTATAGAAACAAAAGGTAAGCGGCGTTAACGAGATGGATTTACAATATATTCACACTGTCCCATCACAATCTGAGAAAGAATTAAAAAAAAAAAAAAAAAAATTCTAATCCCAAAGTACAAGAAATAATCACATTCGTAAAGGGGTTCCAGGAAACACAATTTTCTAAGCTTCTTCTACAGCAAAATGAAGGACATTCTATATCCATTCCCTGCATATACGCAGATTTCGACATCGTGTCTCGAGTTTCGAACTCCTCAGAGGAGCATCTTCTTTAGATATGTATGGGTGTTACGAACCTGGGGCGACCCAGTAATCTTTTACTTCATCCTTTTGTCTCCATTTTTTCTCCATTTTTTGTTTCTTCGTCTAGATCGCATACTTCATTATTATATCGTATCAGTATGTCTCATTATCGACAGTATATATTTTGTCATTGATTTTCATCTTCAGAGCACATTCTTCATTTAAGCATTTCTATATTGTTCCATTTTCACCTCAATACTTATGAAAATATTTTACTTTTAATCTCTTCAGAATTTTAAAAGCAGCACCATTGTTTGGCGCATTATGGACAAAGCTGGCCTTTGTGCCATAAAACACAAACCAACCAACCTAGTTCGAAGATCCACTCCAATTTATGCCACCATAATGGTGCCATAATTATTACATAAATGACTTTAATTTGAAGCGTTTTCATCATTATATTAGATTAAATCTCTTAATGTTTCTAGTTCTAATTAAAATGTTGAATAATAAATTGGCATAAGTTTGCTTTGGTTTGTTTGTTGCTCTATGGTCATTTTGTGAACACTTTGGGCTGATTAGACCGGGACCTACAGTTTAAAGTGGATTCCGAATTACTCACAAACATCCATGCCACAGCCAGGATTCGAACTTGAAACCTGTCGTACTAATGAGTAGAGTGCTAGCCAATTGTCCATCAGGCCGTTTTGGCATTAAGTTCTCAATATGTATTATCAAAAATAATTTAATGGGACTTAAATATTTTAAAAAATTAAATAATTTTGTTTTATTTTTTGATACATAAAAAGTTTTCTATTTATCGGTATATAAATCATCTTTTCATTACTATTAATAAATTCGAGAAGTGATTAAATTCTCGCATACAAAAACTAATTTTATAAAAAAAAAAAAAATTTTTCTATAAATTTTATGAAAAAGAATATGATCTTATAAGATTATTTTTTTTTTCTCAAAATAATCGCAAGATATGAAAATTTGTAAAACTAAGCAATCTCTCCAAATCTTCGCAAAACCACTCATAGTATTTTGTTAGAAAAGTCCAAATGTTCGAAAGGCAAAATAGAATTAGGAAAGACAACAGTCTATTCCTAAAAGACATATCGCCTGCACTGTTAAGTACACTCCATTCTTCCTCTACGACACCCTCCGCGCTGTCACCTTCCACTTCCACACATCGCTTCGAAACTCTAGCTATAAAAAGAACACGAGGAATTCCTGGGGTTCTTTTTGGGAGGGGGAGGATGCGGAAATTTTTCCGGTGCGATGCAATTTGACCGACGGGTTGGGGTGGGGGTAAGCACCGGATAGAGGGTCTTCTTCACCTGCGCCACGCGTGGCGGCATAGATTTTGGCGGATTATTTTTAGCCGCAGCATCTTTCCGCGATACCGAGAAGATGCGGAGCAGATTGGGAAGAGACAGGGTTGCCAGAGTTGGCTAACTTTCGCTACTTTTTGAGCTTTTAGTGTTTGTAGTAAACAAAAACCATACAACATTCTTTTTTTTGCAGGAATATTTTTAATTTTAAACAAATCTGTACATCAGTAGCTAGATATCAGTTGTTTAACTTTAAAAAAATATTATTATTTTGTTTAATTATTACTCTTTATTTATTTAACATTGACAGTTTTTCAGCAAGCAAAAAGCAGCTAATCAGTAAAATTGAAATTAAAAATTATAAACGGAAACAAAGCAATATGTTTCACAAAGGAATGATGTGCATTAAAGATAAATTTGAACATGAATAAATGAATTTGAGTATTAAGGATAAATAAGAATGAATAGATTTCATGCATTCAAGATTGACATACTGCTTACATTTTTTCCTATATAGCGATTTTGTTTTACATAATCTTTGTCATGATAAACCCATAAAGTTTAACGTAATTTTTACATTTATAGGAATATTGATTTATAATTGTTACTAGAGTTTGTAGTAATATTTACAAATCATTGTTATTATGTAGAATAAAATATTATACATAAAAACTGATAATATTTTGATTAAAGGTGACATTATCTTTGTTCCCATTGTTCAGCAACTTCATAGAAAAAAAAAATTATCACAGATTTTTTTCTGTTGAGGAAAAAAAGCTCAAATTAATTTAATTCATACATATGTGAAGGTATCATTACAGATATTACCTTTCCTAAATATTTATGAAAAGTAACTTTTATAAGTCTTTTATGATGATATATTTAACATTCATTTCATGGTTTTAAAAATGATTTTAATATAGTTTTTTGTTAATAAATTTTAATACTTCTATTTAATCTTAATAATGCACATCAAATATTACAAATTTTTCTCTATTCTGAATATACGCATTCTTGTTAGCACATTAATTAATTCTAACAATTCTTCAAACTATATTTATGTGATTTTAAAAATATAAACAAACTTTTAGTTAGTCCATATTTCTAATAATAAAGTAAAATATTTTTCTTTTACTTAAAAGTTAGTTATTATTTTTTTATGTTCTATTAAATTTTTTAAATTATAAAATAATAATCTTTACCAATAATAACTTATTAAATTTTATACATAATTAAATAGGAAGTATTTTATTATTAACGGTATTGGCTCTAAAAATATTTTTTTGTTTCAAAAATTGATTTAAAGGATATAAAAGATATTATATTTTCAATTCTTTAAATTTTCTTTAAAACCAAATACAGCTTTTTTTTTTTTTTTTATTTGTTTAATTAAAAATAATTTTTATACACTTTATAAGATATCATTTTTCATTCATTTTTCATTCATTATTTTTCTTAATTGAATGTTATATTCAGTTTAATAAGTTAATGAATTATTAATTAAATATAATTTCGTTGATTCGATATTTATTAAATTTATTGAATGTTAGAGATTGTAATGTTCGTTTATTTGTTTCTCTTAATTGATTAGATAAAATGCTATTAATAAACATGTTAATAAAACATTTTCATTGTATTTTAAAATAATGACATAAAAGGAAACTTTTTAATCCAGAAACTTTTTTAGTCTAGGACCTTTTTTAGTCCAACAACAACAACAAAAATAAATAAATAAATAAATACTCTTCTTTCCTCACAAAAGAAAAAAAAATTGATATTTCAGAGTATTTTTTGAGTTGAAAGAGAAATGAAATACTTTAAAGGAGTTTTAATGTCCGGTTTTTTTTGACGTCTTAGAAGTTTTTTGTCAATATTAGTTAAGATTTTGCTCCAGAAGCTTTCACATATCTTTTTCACGATTATTTTATTTTTTAGTTGAAATGAAAATATTTTTTTTTTCATTCAATTTGTGTCAAATATTAATCTTATAAATATATTAACTTAAATAAAATGTTTTCTTCTAAACTATCAAGAAAAACGTTTATTTAACGGAAATCGTATGCTTACCAAATAAAAATAGGATGTGAAATAGTAATATGTTATAAAAATGTTCGTAAATAAATACTCCTATGCTTCATTGTCTGAAGCTATATTAATAATTTAATTCAAAAGGGGTATTAATTTTGTGACAAAAGTTTCTTATTTATAAATTAAAATTGATATATTATTAAAAACATATTGCTTTCTTTCAAAAATGCACTTTATATACAATTTACTTCAAGATAATCCCTCGTTGAGGTAAAGAATATTTTGTGTTATTTATTAATCACAAATAATGAAATAATCTGTTCTTCTTTGAGTCATTTGTTGTTTCTTATTCCACTTCGTAGACAGCAACATTTAGACCACATCTAGAACCTGTGCGTCATGTAAGAATAGAAGAGGGATGCAGCTTCTGTTGTGATCAAACACACGTAGGTAGAAGTCTGACTTGGCTTCATGTCGCTGAAGAAGATGGGCTGTACCTTCCGGAGGACTTTTAGGTGGAACTACCTCACATTTGCGTATCGTATGAGAGAAAAAACTCCCACCAGATAGTCCGACTAATGAGGCAAGATACTGAACATCAAAAATGCCATCGAGTGTACTCATTTTTTGAAATAGTGTCTACAACAAAGCCATCAGCGGATTGAACTTCTGTTGTAAGGTTCACCATTGGCGCGCTTGCCGCTGAGCCCGAGTCGGGCACTTAAATAAATAAATTACATTAATAATATAAATAAATAAATAGTTGAAATAAAATGAATAATTAATAATAATTATCAGCAAAAAATTATATTGTACAATTTTTCAAGTATTTCATAAATTACTTTAGCTAGAATAATCACCATGTTATTAAATTTTTTTAAATTTCAACATTTTCTTTTACTTATTTCTACATTAGTACACACTCAGTAAAAGTTTTCTTTGATGCAAGTATCTATGAATATTTCTCAATTATAGGGAAAACGACTAAAAGGTTAAAATTATTCTAGATTAATTTTGAATTCAGTACTTTTCATAGCATTCCTATCCCTATAAAATTCTTAAAAAATTAAAAATGTTTAGCAAATCGCAGAAAGAATTTTCTTCTTAGTTTTTTTTATGTTAGTTCTTTTCCTCTTAATTTATTTTTTAACATTTTAATTGTTTTTTACTTTTTTTTTTTTTTTTTTTTTTTTAGAAAATGAAATTTTTAAGACATTCAAATGCAACACTTTTAAATCTGAATTACTTGTATATATTGGTGAAAATTCAATACAAATAATAAATACTTATAATTTTGTTCTTTCAAATGTTTTTTATTATTAATTTCATAAATATTATAATTTCATATATAATTTGTTTTTATATTGATTTCATTTGATTGCAACATTGGCAACAGTGAAACAACATATTACATATTGATTCTAAAAATGATGCTTTCTCATAAATATGTTTTTAATATTTATATTGGCATCCCATTTATCATAATGATATTTAATTATACACTTTTTTTAATGATTTCGCGTTCCTCCATATATTTTTTACTATCTCTTTTTTTTTTCTCACTAACTTATAAGTGTATGCCCTGTTTACCATTGAGAGCTTCCCCGGTTTCAGCTTACAAATATGAGCAAAACACGTGCTAAACTTTTAAAGTGTTTGCAAGAAATAACAGTGTAATATTCAAATGTCATACGTTGGTTCTTAGAACATATTTGTGATTGCTTATGGGAGTGGTTGTAAAAATGAAGAAAGAAAAAAATATATTAATGAATTGAAAAAGAAACTAGCTTAACTAGTTTGAAATATGCAGATAGCCCACGCTGGATATAAATTATCTTTAGATGACACTTAACTTTGAGACATTGAACTGTGGGATGAAGGTTGCTATGTGAACTCATATTTATAATTTAAATATGTTCATCAATGTATTTTAAGACTTTTAATAATGATTGCTTCGAAATTAGGATTATTTGATTTTTAATCATATTTCAATTATTTGTTTCGAATTGAAATCATTGAATGTTATTAAAAATGAATTTCTGTAGTATTAAATCAATATTCATTCAAGATAGTTTTTATAAATTTCTTTTAAAATAGTCCTAATAAGATTCTTTTAAGATAGTTCTTATTTCATTAATTTCGAATTAAAATTATTGAATGCTAATAAAATTAAAAGTGAATTTCTGTAGCATTAAATCAACATACATTCAAGATAGTTCTTATAACATTCTTTAAAATAGTTTTTATAAGATTCTTTTTAAAAAATAGTTTTTATAAGATTCTTTAAAATAGTTTTTATAAGATTCTTTAAAATAGTTTTTATAAGATTCTTTAAAATAGTTTTTATAAGATTAAAATAGTTCTTATAAGATTCTTTTTAAGACAGTTCTTATTTCAATTATTTATTTCGAATTGAAAATATCGAATGCTAATAAAATTAAAAATGAATTTCTGTAATTAAATCAATATGCATTCAACATAGATTTTATAAAATTCATTAAAATAATTCTTATAAAATTCTTTTAAAATAGCTCCAATAAGATTCTTGAAGATAGTTCTTATTTCAATTATTTATTTTGAATTAAGATTACCTAATGCTAATAGAATTAAAAATGAATTTCTTTAGTATTAAATCAATATGCATTTAAAATAGTACTGGAAAGATTCCTTAAGATAGTTTTATATTTCAATCATTTATTTCAAATTAAGATTATTTAATGCTAATAGAATTAAAAGTAAATTTATGTAGCATAAAATGAACAAGCATGTCAGATAGTTCTTATAAATTAACAATAATATTAAATAATAAAAAGAAATAGTATTCTTTCAATTTATTTTTTTAATGAAATACCTCTAATTGAACTGATTTTTTACCTTTCTTGTTTCTTGATATTTTATTTTATTTTTACATTTTAAAAACTAAAGCCAAAAAATATTTTGTAATTTATACATTCTATAACATTTTCTATAAACTTTATTTATTTATTTTTGAAGGACTTTTTGATTGACATTAAGTTGCGAATTTTTTTGATTTTAGACATGATTTTGGGAAAGAAAAAAGATGTTTTGCAAATGTTGTTGACAGAAATGTTATTATTTATCCAGATTTTTAATCCTCTTGTCATCCTCTTAAGAATTTTATTTTATGATTGGCAGGTAAAAAAATTTTCATGATTTCTATTATCATAAAAACGATAAATGACATGTTATATTTAGTAAAAATAATTTTCATTTTTACAAGTCATTATATTCATGAGCTTAGTAACAAAAAATGTATTGCTTAATATTTTTAAATTCTTGCTTTTTGCACTTTCCTGCAAGAATACAAATCTGGAAATCTTATATTTTCAAATTTATATTCATTTTTTTAACTGTGAGGGGAAAAATTTTTACCATTTAACTCCACACTATGCTGTATTATTTTTTCCATAAATGCAATAATTTATCAAAATTATCATTAAATTGAATACTGAAAGTAATTATTAATTTAATATTGATATATTTAATAAATAAATGTATGAAAAATATTTTAAACATCCGAGCGTAATACGATACAGGAGCATTGGGAATACGTCGTTAGATATGTCTTTGATTTGGATTCAGTCAGTCAGCAAACAGAAATAATATTGTTTATACTATATGGAGAGTACGCATTTTTTACAAAGCTGTTCTCATGGTATTATAATTAATTTCTTCTAAATTTCTTATTTGTTATACTAATTTATTTCGGGTTTTACTGAATTTTTGGGCACCATATTTCATATCCTGTTTCTGTATATTTTGTATAAATTTTTGCGATTTTTGATCTACCAATGCAGTTCTTGCCGTTCAACATATCAATATTGTTTTTGTTTAATGGTTTTCGGTTACGTTGATGCAGCTTATGCGCACTTCGGACCTTGAACAAATTCTTCTCTTTCTAAAATTTTATTTATTATTATTATCATTATGATTATTTATTTATTGTGAGAGAGATCTAGATGTGAGACACTTTAGGATTTTTATATTGCTGATGATGGTTTCGTTATACAATTTGCGTGTAACGAAATACTGTTAATGTGCATTTTGTTGAGCAAAATTCTCAATTGTCAATGCTTATAATGTCAGTGCCTTGTCAATTTTTCCATTTTGCTTTTGTTTTGATATGTTTTGCTTTTTATTATATAATTAATAAGATTTCTGAGCATATATATATATATATATAGTTAATTTCCCAGATTTTTATTATTTAAATCCCCACATCGGAAGGAAATAATAAAATATGTAAATAAAGCAATAAAATATGTAACTTATTTATCTTATCAAAAGAATAGAAATTAAGTGTCTTCATTAATTTACAGTGTAACAAGTATATTTAATAAATGTCGATTTGAGATACCTTGGTTGTTCATTCTTCCGAGGACTGCTGTATCTCTTGCCATGTATTGGGAAGCATCTTTAGTTAAGAAATTCTAAATGAATACTCTTCCGATTAATCTGTATTGGAGTTTTTCATATGAGGTTATGTTCAAAATTGGTATTTATAAAAGTTTTGTACTAACACGCTAAAAAGGGAGCAATGTATAACACCTGTTATTAATTCATGACTCCTCAATTAAGCATCTAAGGTATCTTTATTTAATCGTCTTTTGATGCCAGCTTCTTTAATATTTTTTATGGCATGGAATAGCTTTCTCGTGCTATGTGCAACCAAAGGATGTATCGAAATGTTTGTAAAACATTGCATTTATAAACTTTTTTTAAAATTGTAACCAAGTAACCTAGTAGATACTTTTTAATCATGACAGAATTAATACATTTAAATTGTACTTACATTTAACAATATATATTTTTTTTAGTACATGAACTTGTAAGAACTGATGCTGACTGGATGACAAAGCATTGTTTTTCGCAACTGCGAGTACTAATTTCGAAACTTGACATGTGAAACACAACCGAAGTTTTCATGTCTGTGGTGGAAATGGATACGTTAAATATTTTGACAAGAAAATACTTCTGTTCGATCAGAAATGTGCGAACCCACCTCCCCCTCCAGATGATACCTCTAGGGGCTCTATATTGATGTACAAAATTGTTCTATTGTTAAAATACTACTCAAAATTGGGATGGTAAAATGTGGATGCAGTGTAGAAAAGGCCTTATGGTACATACTGGATAGCGCTGAATCTAACCCTCAAACGGACCATTCAGAAGCAATTCCGAAAAACGGACTCACCAATAAGAAGCAACATCATGACTGTTTTGAATTTTTCCCAGTAATTCTCAAAATCCCCATATATGTATTCTGTATGACCCTGTCTATATATATGCAAAAGAATATTGCTTCAAAACCCAAAAGATTTTCACTTAATTCAGTGGCGACAATTTACTTGACACCCCTTTCCCGACTGTCCTTCGTGAACCCTCCTCCCCCCCAATGACTTCCGCTTCCACCTTTGTCAATCAAGCGAAATTCCGCCGCCAAAGGTAGAGACCGGCGCCTGGCAACCCTATCTGTTGCACGTGTGGCCGGGCTGCCTCAGTCGCGTGCGAGACACAGCGGAGGAGAGAGGAACCTTCCCTCCATCCCGAAGTCGTTTGGTGGGTGAAAAGCAACCCCCTCGAGAGTTGTTGTCATCTGGAGTCGGACCGCGGATGGTCTTAAAAAAAAAAACTATTGCAATTTGGATTTTCTTCTGGATTTAAATCTGTGGATAAATATAATGTGTGCAAAGTGATTGATTATTATCACTCGAAGGCATTTTCTGAGTGATGCCAGTTCGCTCAGGTGTGATATTATGAACGTGCCAGTGGTATTTGGATTTATGTGAATCGGATTTATCAAACTGTGTGTCAAAAATTTTTTTGTTACTAAGATAAATGAGAACAGATTAAAAAAAAAAAAAAAATCTACTTGTTTTTGTTTAAAGCTTCAAAATCGTAAATCGTATCGATATTTTATCCAACTGTGATAAAAATTGATTAATATTTAAACATTTATATTTTTATTTTAAGTTAGCTCAATATTTGATTGGAGCAAACGATTTTATAAAATTAAATTTTTCGAAACAAGATAATTTATTATTGAACAAACGATTTTATAAAACTTAACATTTTGAAAACGATTTTATTTATTATTTCAAATAAGTTTATATTTTATTTTCAGAATTAAATAGCAAACGATTTCTTAATTCTGAAACGATTACGATTTTATTTTTTAAAATTTCGAATAGAAATTATCGTTAGCTTTTTCAAATCATTTACATAAATTCGTTGAAAATCAACATTATTTTGCAGAATAAAAATAAAAAATTAGAAGAATTTCAATAAAAAAATTTAAATAACTTATTTTAATTATGAAGACTACTTCTATCGAATTTTTCACGTTCTGCAACAAAAAAATGAGCCAATTTTGTTCATGATATTATTTATTTTAAAAATAATTCTTTTTATTGAGGTGATAAAATAAAGAACGAATAAAATATTTTGAAGTCGTTCTACGTTATGAAAGAACAAAAGATATGTGAAACTTCAGAGATGTGATGTTAAGTGTACTCTCTCGGATCGGATATTTTATGTGGTGCTTTTAGAATCGGATAAAAATAAAGTGGTGAGCTAACCGTCTTTTGAAGGATGGCCATGTAAGATTTCACACGCAGTAAATGGCGTGTCTTCGCAGAGGCGGGAAAAATGATGGATCTACCGAAAGCTTGGCTTTCAACTCGTCCAAAAGGAAATCCATTATACAGGTATTTAATATTTATTCATAAATAAAACTTTTATAAATTTAATCTTTATTTTATTTAGCGCTTTAAAAAGAGCAACAATAATTGTTTGGGGCAAAAACTTAAAGTTTATGTGTGTTTTTAAAATGACTTTTTTTTAGAATAGTGGAAAATCATATAATACTTACATTGAAAAATAATTTTATAATGTAAAACTAAATTAGATAAATATGTATATATATATATTTATCTAACTTAGTTTTACATTATAAAATTATTTTTCATTGGTAGAAATGTTTTATGAATTTATTTATTCGTTTATGAATGCTTTTTCTAAAATACATATTATTATGAAATAGTACAGCTTTATTTTAATAGCTTTATTTTATGTATTTTATTTAGTTTTTCGTTTTTCAATGAAGAAAAATGATTGGTGTGTTGGCCTTTTAACTTGTGTTTTTTTATCATTAAGATAAACTACTATCTTAATTACTATATTATAAAATATTGAAAAACATTAAAACTTATTTTTGCAAGATATATCGATACTTGTCCGTCAATGTGTATGTGTGAAAATAAATTAATTAATCGAAAATATACTTTTACCGCAGGCTTTTTTTTTTTTTTTTTTTTTTTTGAAAATTATTCTTTCCTGATATAATAATGAGAATTCAATTGATAATTCTAGAAGTGATTTTATAGGAACGCAAATATGTATTTTGAGAATTACTAAAAACATATTTGCATTCAATTTGCTTAAAAATTAAATGATCACCGCATTTAATCTTCAACAAAATTTAGTCATCGTTAAATGATGTAAAACATCCTTTTGCGTATATTTCAAACTTGACAGAATTCAGTTTTGTTTTTTTTTGTTTTTTTTTCAACCGGAGTGGTCTTTTTTCTTTCTAAAGCTGGAAATTGGATTAGAAGCCCAACAAATAAAGCCGAAACAAAAGATCACGTGTCCCTGATAGGGATGGATGCGATAAATCTGTATACTGAAAAATTCTTCTGTTGGGCTAGAGGAAGAGTGGAGTAGGTGGCGAAACTCCTCTTTAATGTTATAGGGAATTTCAGGAGAGGGGAGGAGGTATGAGCACCCCTTTCTCTGGGGGAGGGGGGTTCATAAAAATTGTTGTAGAAAAATAGGACTGCATTGTAATATAATTCTTGTAAATCTGAATCTAAGGATAACTTTGAATCTGGGGTATAATACTAAATCTGAATCTCTTGTGGTACTTGGCATTCGAAAACTACAATATTATTCGAATTTTATCACATACAAAAGAGGAATAAAAATTATTTTGCGTTATTTATTATGTTTTATTATTATTTCCCCCATTTTTCTCAGTTATTGAAATTTAGCAAAACCATTCAGTGGTTCAAAAAAAAAAAAATCATCAAAAAAATTATTAATTAATTAATAAAAATAAATAAATAAAATTTTAAAAAAAAAATTATTTTTCGTTATCGAATGCTGAATTTGATTTTTTATTGAGAATTAAACTAACCCAAATGCATCAAAAATGCATTTGGATTACAAATTCTATGCATATATAAGATAAAAAAAATTGTTATTCTATAACTTTTTAAGGCTGCATTTATGCTAAATTTTTAATGGACACAAACACTCACATATACAGCCGCAAAATTCTAAAAGCAAGATGCCAATACTTACATCTATCTAACATTTATTAAATGGCGATAGCTGAGTAAATATGGAACAAACCCATAATCTATTCTTTTGGCTTTTTCGACTTTTTAACAGCGGTGCCACAGTTAGACTTCCTCAAAATCTTACAGCTATGTACAATTTTTTTTTTTTTTTTTTGCCTTGGCGTATATCGCAGCTTCATTTATTGACCAAGAAAGTGATGTTTTTTTTTTTTCCCCCGCAGACTAGTGGTTTAACTATACCATATGAGGTCCGTGGCAAATTGTTTGAACGGGTGCCTCTAAATAATAATCATCATTTTTTTTTCTTCTTTTTAATAAATTACTATTTAAAAGTGACTTTAGGTGTGTAATGTCTATTTTCGATTACAAATCGTTTCACTTGATCATTTACTACAATAAATGACCCTTATGAATAATGCATGACTAAAATGTCATTTTTCCCAAATCAATATCAGTCACTTCAATTTGACTTTGATTATGTGTTTCGCTAGTACAGGCCTATCGTGACTCTGAACCAGTGTCGTCAGAGACTGTGATACTATCACTTTTGGTTCGGCTAATTTATTCATTTCCGCCATACTGTTCGTTTGTTTCTTCCTCACTCTTAAAGTACTGATTTATTTTAGATAATTTCTTATTTTTTCTGCAAGCTCCATCTTTTTTTTTTTTTTTCATTCCCACTAAGATATTTTCTATTATTAAGCATGTTATTAACTAGTTTTCACAATCAACTAATTAACTTTATAACTGATCGCGGATACGATGAAACAAAAAGTCAAATAACAGTGACGCATGGAGAATCCACGAAACAAGGGATTTCTCGCTTTCTGGAAGTCTGTGACTTTCAGGCAAGAATTCAAACTTTTAATTCTGTAAATACCTATTTCTATACCCAAGAGAAATTCCATAAAAGTGAATTTAAAAAACCCCAATGGCACAAGGGTGGGAAACGAGAATTCCAATTCACGAACCAGAAATCGGAGAAATCCCTAGCATCGGGATTACCCGTGTGTAACTGTTTCTATTACGATTACTACCAGATGCGATATATTTTTTACAAATAAATACGTTCAAAATCTTGATACACATTTTTTAAAATTTATCACTTTAGTAACTTAATTTTATTAAATACAGAATAAATTTTACTTTATTTTGTAATAATAAATGTCAGGCCTTTCCTGTACTCATAGGCTCTCTGCTCGGGCCGGGGCAATTTGCCTGTCTTTCCATCTTGTTGTTACGCTATTGGGGCAAATGATCATTATACCAGCCATTAAGCTTGCCTTTTATCAAATGCAAACTCTGTACTCACTGCAAAAAGAACAAGAAACAAAAATGAATGAGTTATGCTGTTAAACCAAATAATCTTAAATTATATCAACTATTAAGGATAAGTAACCATTTATGAAAACAAAATATTTCTATGAAAATAGTTCAGAAACACAACATTAATATGGCTGAATTTTTCGTGAGTAAAAATAAAAATGATCATGACTCGAATGTTTTGGTTTGAGTAATCGCTATGGTATATAACAGAACCTATTTATAAAAGAAATTAATCAAACTTTCATACTCTTTTTAATGACTAACCTAAATTCTCCACGAGATTACAAAATGTTCAGTCCAATTACAAAATTTTACTGATTTTTTAGTGTTGTCATCTAACATGACACTATTTCAGTAACAGTTTTATTAACTGCAGAGAGGCAATTTTATCTTTTACATACATTGATTAAATAATTTATTGATTGTCCTGTTTTATATTAAAAGAAAAAAGTACATATTTGAACTTTTAAATTTGTAACCCTTCACTGCAGACCCAAATCAGAAAAGACTATTTAAAGGTAGTTTTAACAAATCCACCCTTAACTGGAAGCCAATTCTTCAAGGCTCTAAACTCAAGAGCACCTTAGTTCTTATTTCAGCTATCAAATCCCAGTATAAGTTACCCAACTAGACTCCAACCAGAAAAGACACTCTAAAAATAGTTTCAGCAAATCCATCCTTAACCGGTCTGCATACCTTTGCGGTTCAGCTCTCAAAACCAAATATATTTCAAGAAACAGAACATTCAATTGGTGATGCCAAATGGAAACATATGTTACAACAATTTTCGGTACCTTGTCAAATAAAATAAATTGATCGAAATTGCTGTTAAATTCTTGCTATCCTTACAAAACATATTGATAGTATGCAACTGTATTTGGTTTTATGACTGTGACTAGATTTAATTTCATTTCTTTTTGGAGTCAAAAAACCCATTTCAACTCATTCTGTTGAAAAATATTTTTGAATTTTTTTACAGAGTAATTTGCATGTTGCCAATTTTTTTCAAGTTGAAAAAATTTTATGTGTACAATGGAGTGTAAATTAAAATCGACATTTTTGTTTTAATTTTACTTATTTAAATTGTTTTGTAAAATATTAAAAATTTTACTAAATTAAAGTTTTATTAAATATTTCATTATTTAATTAATTAATTATTTTTAAATTATAATGTAAAATAATTTTAAAACATCAATAAATTCTTTTCAATTACATATATAAATGTGAAACTAAAAAAAAAAAAAGAAAGATAAAATTGTCTCTCCTATTAATATACGTGCTATAAAAAATAATTACTTAATTTCGAACTTTTGAGAGAAAGAAAAACATTATCTTTGAAATCCTATAAGAATATTTTCAAACAGCTTTTAGTTTCTAAATTTAACAGTTTCTTTTCAGTTCCCCAGTATTTTCAAGAATAAAATTTGGAATTTTTATTTATCGTTATTATTTTTCCACAATCGATTAACATTTAAAAATGAGTATGCCTGGAAACGAACCTACTTCCACCCTCATCGATTCATGGGCCTTATTACGCTGATGTTGCTACCAAAATGCAAAAGGGGACAATTGCATGATTATGGAAAAATTACATAAAAGTGACACTAAAAAGAAAGATTATCTCCACTTACCATTCGCCTATTAATATATACATTCTATAAAAAAATAATTGCTTCATTTTTAATTTTTGAGAGATAGAAAAAACATTATTTTTAAAAATCTATAAGAATATTTTCAAACGGCTTTTTATTTTTAAATTTAACAGATTATATTTTCAATTCCACAATATTTTCAAGAACAAATTTTTATATTTGGAATTTTTATTTATCGTCATCCTTAATATTTTTGACTCAATCGATTAACATTTAAAAATGATTATGTTAATCGATAGACGAACTTTCTTCCACTCTCATCGATTCATGGGGCCTTATTACATTGATGTTGCTACCAAATGCAAAAGGGGACGATTGTATGATTTATGGAGAAAATTACATAAAAGTGACACTAAAAAAAGAAAGATAAAAAATATCTCCACTTACCATTCGCCTATTAATATCTATATACATTCTATAATTATTTCATTTTGAACATTTGAGAGGTCGAAAAATATTATCTTTAAAATATTATAAAAATATTTTCAAACTACTTTTATTTCTAAATTTAACAGTTTATATTTTCAATTCCACTGTATTTTCAAGAACAAAATTTAGAATTTTTATTTATCGTCATCGTTATTATTTTTGCCTCAATCGATCAGCATTTAAAAATGAGTATACATGGAAACGAACCTTCTTCTACCCTCATCGATTCATGTACCTTATTACGTTGATGTTGCTACCAAAATGCAAAAGGGGACGATTGCATGATTATGGAGAAAATCACCCTAATCAGAGTCATTTTTGGGTTACTTAATGAGCCATCGATAGAAGAATATACCCATTTTTTTTTCATCGTCCCCTCCACGACAAAATGAGTCTTTTCGAGCATGCCATGCCCTCGTCCCCAGAATTCCAAGTCGATTAAAACTCCTTCAGGTTAATTACGAATTAAAAATTAGCCTCGAGGGCCCTTCAACCGCCAACAAATTGAACGCAACAAAATTTGAATGGCAAAAATCTCTCCCCCGGTATCACTTTCTTCCTGTAGCATAACCCTTCTCTCTCTCTTTCCATCACGGTATTCCCCGTTCGAAATGATGATCCCAATCAGTACCTGCTCGGCCCCCCATCAAGTGTAACTCATTAAAACTGCATTACACACAACCTTGCCTTGGAGAGGCATCTATTATGGAGGCAGATTTGGGAAATGCCACAAGAGCGGGGAGCTGTAAAGTTGAGGACAGCGTACATAAATCTCCCGTCAAGTAGCTTGTCTCTCGCAATCAAGTCGAGCCACCGTTTCGCATACATCATAATCAACGCCTTCTCCTTTTCTAACGCCAGCCACCGGCGTAGGAGTTTCAGATTCTCCCATCCCCCATCTATATCGAAACACAATGCAAGCTAACATTAAGTATTTCTTATATAACTTCGAGGAGATAGCTCTGCAATCGATAATGTATTGATGGAGACTACTGAGGTGCTGTTACAGTGAATACTTGCGAGGTGATCACAGAACTACTTCTATGGATATATTGCAGCTATCTGTTCAGGTTTATACCTTAGATTTTTAAAACATTTACAAGCGAACATATTGTTTGGTTGGTTGCTTTGGATTTTATGGTATAAGGGCCAGATTTGGCCATGCTGCACCAAATATCAGTGCTTTTTTTTTTTTCAAAATTCTATTAAAATAGAATGTGTAAAAAGAAGAAAAATTTAATTGCAAGAACAGGTGAAATTCAGTACCAAGTAAAATCAATTAATAATAGTACCAAAATGTTGATAAAATATCTGATAAAATGGGTGCTTTTAAAACATTGTCAATTAAAAAGCAAGTAAAAGACACTGATGAAAACAAGACAAATGGTGCAACAAACAAATTTCAAATATAAGGTATAAAACCAATTTTAACAACAAATAAAACAGAAAAGGTAGTTACTTGCGTAGGAGTTTCATATTCTCCCATCCCCCTATCTGTATCGAAACACAATGCAAGCTAACATTAAGTATTTCTTATATAACTTCGAGGAGATAACTCTGCAATCGATAATGCATTGACTACTGAGACTACTGAGATGCTGTCACAGTGAATGCTTGCGAGGTGATCACAGAACTACTTCTATAGATGTACATTGTAGTTTACAGCTTTCTGTTCAGGTTTATATCTTAGATATTTAAATACTGGTACTGACATACTGGAGATGTTTTTCACAATGGCGGATTGCTAAAATTTATTTTCTTTCGAACTAAAAAATGGCGTAATTTGCTTTTTTGGTACCACAGGCTTCAGGTTCGAATATTAGCGGTGGCAGGAATACTTGATAGTGGTTCGTAATCCACGTTAAACTGTAGGTAAAACTAATTAGCTAAGATACCTTAAAGCGACAAAGCAAACTAAGTAGTGGCTAGTGTTATCGTGAAAATATAACGTGCAGAAAGATTTAGTTGGAATCCGATAATGGCATGCGTTGGAGCCACTTCTTTCAGAAACGACGATACTTGATATCGAATCTAACAGCATACGCAAAACGTCTAGCATCAACAGTCAGACAGATTTGTGGTTTACCAGTTTTTTCTATTTGGTATATAAATTTGGAATATTTACTCGTAATATTTTACTTTAAAGTTTTCTCGTGTTTAAAAAAGGAAGAGTAAAAATCTTCTCGAAAATTCTTCTGAAAAAATTTCTAAAAAGTAAAAAAAAAAAAAGTTTACATTTTCCACCAATTCTCTTCAAGCAAAATTTAGCTGCCTGATGGCCAATTGGCTAGCTCTCTGGCCTTTGGTACAGCAGGCTTCAGATTCAAGATGTTTGTTAGTGGTAATCCACGTTAAACTATAGGTCCCGGTATAATTAGCCTAAAGTGTGCAAAAAATGACCGTAGAGCGACAAATCAAACCAAATAAAGCAAAATTTAATTTTTTAAAACTATTAATTAAATAACTTATTCCGTCAATCACATACCAGAAAAATGTACATTACACTTCTTAATAAGTGAAAATCTGTTTTATTCGCGATAAACATAATCATGATACATAATATACACTAGTGTCCATAAATTAAGGATAATGAAATTCAGGCAAAGAAAGAGACAGAAGCAAAAACAAATTTGACTTATTTGTAAAGTCTATTTATTAAACAAAAGGTAAAGAGCAAAAAAGATGCTAAAACATATATGTTTGACATAATTAATAAAAATTGCGATTTTTACTCCCTGGAGCAAATTTCAAAAAAGAACCTATTTACAAAAACAGTATAACATGGTTAGTATGATGGTTAATATGGAGTATGCCTCCCGGACGATGCAATACAGGCCTTACAAGGCCTAGGCATGCTAAGTATCAAATTATCAATCTGATCTTGGGGAATATTACACCACTCATCAAGCAATGCCTCCGAAGTTCCGGTTGACAGGTGGGAGGGGGTTGACGGGCTGCAATTTGTCGTCCAAGCATATCCCACACATGCTCTATTGGATTCAAGTCCGGTGAGTATGCTGGCCAATCCATACGGGTGATATCCTCCAATTGAAGGCATTCGTCTACAATATTTGCACGGTGAGGACGGGCGTTGTCATCCATAAGCAGAAATTCAGCACCTATGGCGACAAACGTACATTCAGCAAACGTACATGTTGTTCCAGAATGACATCCCGATAGATGTGCCTGTCATCATTACACTCTGAAAAGGCAGGTCAGTTCTGGAACCAAGAATAATTCCTCCCCAAACGAGCCATCCTGCACCACCGTAACGGTGTCGTTCAATGGTGTTCTCTTGGTGGTAACGGGTACCTGGCGCTCTCCATATGAAAGTCCGGCAAGAATCTGACTGCAAACTAAACCTGGACTCTTCGGAAAACATCACACAAGACCACTGTTGCGGTGTCCACAATGCATGCTCTCTACTCCAGGTTAATCGCAGGCGACAGTGAGTTGCGGTAAGTGGAACACATCTGACAGGCCTACGAGCATATAGACCAATGTGCCCTAAACGTCTGTACACAGTCTGCCTTGAAACTGTCGTACCGGTAGCTGAAGAGAGCTGAAGAGACAGGTCTGATGCTGTGCTCCGTTTGTTTCTTTTGGCAGTAACTGCTAAATACCGGTAACTCATTCGGCGTTGTAACTCGGGGGGCGACCTGTGCTGTAACATCTACTCACATTACCATCATCTTGGAATCGTTGCCAAAGCCTGGAGATGACACTCTGGGCGATTCCAAGTTACTCTGATACTTCCAGCTGGGTACGTCCACATTCCAGTCGTCCGATAATTCTACCACTTAAAAAATCATCCAAATGCTTCCTTTGTGCTATAA
>BPLR01003213.1:0-76343 GCA_021605095.1 Caerostris extrusa | reverse complement strand
TGGTCGCTAATGGGATTTTCTTGTGAGAACTGGTTCAAAAATCCCTTTCGTCAAAGATGCTACCTCGCATCTAATACAATTCGTGGTAACGTAATGATATAATATCCGGGTGGGCCATCTGTTGGATTCTTTTTAATTTGCATCTTATTTTGACAGCCACCTGTTGTCTTCTTTTTAAATTGCATTTTTTTATTTTAATTTTTATTCATAAT
Source organism: Caerostris extrusa (assembly GCA_021605095.1). Lineage (NCBI taxonomy): Eukaryota > Metazoa > Arthropoda > Arachnida > Araneae > Araneidae > Caerostris > Caerostris extrusa. Next base: position 76,131 of record BPLR01003213.1, on the reverse strand, counting down.
ATGCATTTGATGGAATTTTATATATACAGTGAGTGTAAAAAGTATTCGTACAGTACGACAATTGATTTAAAAAGAGATCCGTTCATAAAAATTATAAACATAAATTCCATTTTAATTAATTATAAATATATAATAGAACATATTTTCACTAGTTTCATGTGAAATTGACACAAAAATAATTTTATACATGAATAAATATTGACAAAACTGAAACAATCCAACATCTTTTGGTGTAAAAGTATTCGTACACTAAAAAGAAATTCAAGTTTTTTTAGTTATTTTGTGATTGGTTTAGCCATTATAATGTAGTTAATTGACGTCATCTTGTAAGTTACTTAAAAGGTTCTTCAGTGAAATTTTAATGTAGTGGAGAAACTAGAAATTCTGTAATGGGTCGTAAAGTAAAGAGACAAGTGTTTCCGAAAGAGAACTGATTTTAAAGCTCCGTAAAAATGGTAAATCGTACAAGATTTCTGATCTAGTCGGTAGACACCGTTCAACTGTACAGTCAATCATATAAAAATTTGCTGCCACTGGAAAAGTTCAAACAGTTCTTGTACTGGGCGACCATGTCTATTGACATCATCTGACAGACGGTTTCTGGTACGTTCATTAAAGAAGGATCCCAAAATAAGTGCTCCTACATTAACATCAGAACTAAAGAACATGGGAACAGCAGTGTCCGGAAGTACTGTTCGAAATGTATGCAGAAATGAAGGTTTCCATGGCCGTGTTGCGGGACGAAAATTCTTTGTTAGTGAGAAGAATCGGCAGCTGCGATTGTCTTTCGCCAAGCAATACGTTAATGAAAGTCCAGATTTCTGGAAAAAGATTATCTTTCCAGACTAAAGTAAATACAACATATTTGGATCGGACGGGAGACGAATGGTATGGAGAAAGCGCAACAAAAAGAAATGCATCCTAAGAATTTAGCGCCAACAATGAAACATGGGGTGGAAGTCTGCTTGTTTGGGGTTGTATGAGTGCTTCTGGGATGGGCAAATTAGTCTTTATTAAAGGTATTATTAATCATCAACTTTATATTGACATTTAAAAAATAATTTAGAACCTAGTGCAACAAAAATGGGCTTGAATGATGATTACGTTTTCATGCATGATAACGACCCCAAGCACACATCCCGAAACACAAGGCTCTGGATACTATATAATACCCCCAAAGTTCATGAAATTTCCTCCTCAATCGCCGGACCACAACCCCCATCGAGAATTTATGGGACGTTCTTGATAAAAATATTAGATTCAGACATATTTCTAATAAAAATGATTTGGAATCAGCTCTTAATCAAGAATGGGACACCATATCTAGCTCAATAACAGCAAAATTGATGGAATCGATGCCAAAGAGACTCAAGGCAGTTATTCGAGCTAAAGGATATCCTACAAGGTATTAGCTGAAATATTATGATTGTATTGGCCAATATATGCCTGATGTACGAATACTTTTTACACCACAAGATGTTTGATTGTTTCAGTTTTGTAAATATTTATTCATGTATAAAATTATTTTTGTGACAATTTCACATGAAACTAGTGAAAATATGTTCTATTATATATTTATAATTAATTAAAGTGGAATTTATGTTTATAATTTTTATGAACGGATCTCTTTTAAATCAATTGTCGTACTGTACGAATACTTTTTATACTCACTGTATATATCTCACAAAAAAGGACCACATAAAATCAAGTGTGAGTATAATCCATAAAATAGGCATGTATAAGTATCACGCACTTTGGTATAAAGGTGATCTTGATAAAAAAACTCTATCTTTCCTATTCTGTATAAAAATATGTATAGAATATTATTTCATTTCTGCACTCTGTACCTTTTGTTTAAAAAAGATTTTTCCCGATTTATTTTATTATCTTATTATTCTATTTATTATTATTTAATAATTATTTTTTTTTTATTTTATCCAGCCCGGCTTTATTTATTTGTTTTTAGCTTATCTTTTTTTTTTTATCACATAAAAAAAATCAATAGATATCTTTTAAATATATAAAAATTTAATTTCAAAAATCATCACATCACAAATATATAATAATAAAATCACAAAAGTTTGTTTTTCTTCAATATTTCCCCCATAGTTATGGTATTATCATAACTATGGGTGGAAATCTTTCTATGGGTTAGTATGACTATGGGTTAGTAACTTTCTCTTGTGATTCATCATAAATCATAAAGTTTTACTTCTTTTCGTACGAAATATTAGTATGTTTGAAATTGACGTTTAATCCTTAAGAAATTGTGTCTTTTTTAAATTCAATTAATATATTTCTTAAAATATCATAAAATAATTACACAAATTCAACAAAACTTACCTTTCACAAAACTCGGTAAACGCTGGTTATACTGAAGCTCTAACAAAAAACATGCCTGTATGCGAAGTAAAAATTTTTTTCATACATAGCTAAAATTAAAAGTGAAGAAAAATATAAAATAATTATGAAAAAGATTGTTTCTAAATAATATTTTACCAAATTTAGCCCCAAAAATACAGAACCGTAACAACCAAAAAAGTATGAAATATTAAAAAATGAATAAAAGACTTAAACATTTACAAAAACTTAATATACTTCTTGAAACTTTTGGAGAGAGCTAGAAAAATATAACGTAACTATTCTGCTTATCAAACACCAAACACACTGGATGTTTAATATCTTGTTAGCCAAAAGAATAAAGCTCTGTTATATGCTTGAAACTATGGTTAATCAAACAAAACCAAAACTTTTCAAACTTTTGAATGAACACAAAATAACAAAATATTAATTGAATACATATAGCAATATAAACAACAAGGAGCCTGAATGACCGAATGGCTAACGCTCTGGCGCTCGGTACCACAGGGTTCGAGTCCCGGAGGTGCCATGGATGTTTGTAGTGGTTCGGAATTCACTTTAAACTGTAGGTCCCGGTCTAACAGGATCGTAGAGCGTTGCGGAGGTAATGTTACTCCGCGTCCGTCGCTTATCTTCAAGCTACACGCACCTCCTTGGTAGTGTTAAGTGAGTAACGCCAGTGCAGCGCTTACCTTAAGGCACCAAAGAAAGAAAAGAAAGGCAATAGAAAAGAAAATTCGTAAAAACACTTGGTGGCAAACCCCAGGGTTTTACAAGAGAGGTTTGAATGTTGCTTCTTTAAAATATATCAATGGGTTGTTTAAGGCCTCTATCATAGAACACGTACATTATGCAAAAAATATACTTTTAATTTAAAAAATAAAAAACATTATTGTTAGCAAACCTCATGACAAAAACATGCATCGGCCTTGTTATAAACATACAGTAATATCATATATGGGTATTCATCAGAAAATTATTTCTTCTCCTTTTCATTACTTTTTGTTGTTGTTGTTCAAAAGAAAATAGTCTTTTAAATTTCAAAAAAATGTTTTATCGCATTAATCAAAGTAAATTATGCTTCAGTATATATTTAAAATACAATTTAAGTAATCCCAGTGTAATTAAAATTAAGATTATAAAAAATCATTTTATTTTTAAGTTTTCTAAGTGTTTCGTTCTCCTAATAAAATCTCCTCTAATATGATTAATTCAAAAAACTTTTCACTAACAAAACACATTGCAATTGTAATAAAAAATGTTTGGTTTTTATTCAAACAAATTCAAATGGTTTCTTATATACATAGTTAGAGCAAAAGAAATAAAATAAAGAGCTCTTTACAATTGTAAAAACGCATTACAATTGTAATAAAAATATATTGTTTCGTTTCACTCAAATAAAATTTAAATGGTTTCTTATACACATATTTAGAGGCAAAAAAACAAAATAAAAAGCAATTTACAACTGAAAAAAACACATTGTAATTGTAATAAAAATATATTGTTTTGTTTCATTCAAACAAATCCAAATGGTCTCTTATATACATATTTAGAAGCAAAGAAACAAAATAAAGAGCACTTTGCAATTATAAAAAACACATTGCAATTGTAATAAAAAATATAGTGTTTTATTTCATTCAAATAAATTTCAAATGGTTTCTTATATACATATTCAGATGCAAAAGAAACAAAATACGGAATACTTCGAAATTTTCTGAAGCAGATACGTTATAAGTTTGTTATTTCCAATTCATAATTCCCATTTTATATATTTAATTCATGTCTAATAATTATAATTTATTTAATACCAAATTAAAAAGTAATAGAATGATAATGCTTTTAGGCTGTTTGTTAATCATGTTTCGATTTCATTAACTAACGAATATTCTGTAGATAAGCACTGAAATAAAATTGCAATTATGTTTTAGAAACACAAAACAGACTTAGAATGTTTTTAAAAAATGATTCTTTAACAAAATGATAAAATGAAAAAAAAAAAAATTACAATTAGCGCATCTATTTCATTGAAATCAAGTTTGTTGTTTTCATCATACTAATAATGAAGAATTCCAATAAATTCATACATAAATAATAATAAATCAACAATAATTTTACAAAACTTGAATTAAAAGATTTTACGAATAGTTAAATTCATAGAAAAAGGGAGAGAATTTGGTTGTAAATCACGTGAGCAAATATCTATTTTAAAAGCCTATGAAGTACAATTTTATTATAAAGAAATACTCTTATTAGTTTAGCTTTCATTTTACTAAAAAAGAACTTTTAGCCTATTTTAAACTATAACATTAAGTATTCCTTATATATAAACCTGGTAAGAAAGTGGGTAAGAATACAGGGTTCGAATTTTAAAAAATTCCTGCCAGGATATAAATAAATAAATATATACAAAAAAAAAGATTAAATTCCTAATATCAAAATAAAATGAAAATAAATCATTTACTAAATAAATACTTAAATTTCCAACATAAATAAAAACAAATTATTTTAAACAGAAATAGGTATTGAATGTTAATTATGAGCTAAACCAGTTGTGGAGAACCCAAATGATCTTGCGGGCCACTTTGGGTAACATATGAAATTATATATCCCATATTAGATTTAGAACCACAACAGACAAATTTTTGGAGTGAAAACTGAAACATAATAAGTTATTATTTTTGTGTTTACTATTATTCTTACATGTAAAGATAGATAATATACTAATAATGATTCTAAATGCACATTGTAAAAAAATATATAACACTAAAAATGAAATATAAAAAATATATAACCGAAATAAAAAATAAAAGCATTAAAAAATATTTCTTTTACTAGTGCGATATTTGTTTCTCCACTCTTTCACTTAGCTTTTGCAAGTCGATCTCAATTTGGGTATTTACACTTCGTAATGGGTATTGCAGGTTAGCGTCCGTTATGTTAGAGCGTGTTATGTGTTTTGGACAATTTCATTTTCGAAAAAAGCGATTCGCAGGTGTAAGTTGAACCAAAAGCGCTAACAATTTCAACTATGAGTCTGGTTTGCTCTGCTATCAATAATCAACCTTGCGTAACTCAGGAGGGTCGCTGCGTCACTGAGATCACTTAAAGTAAAACATAGAATCTGTTATATGTTCCAAGATGCGCGCACATCATGAGTTTGCAGAATATAATTTAACTATTCACAAATAAAACAGGCAATATCTGTCCTATGTTCGCAAGAATATTATTTTAAAATCAAAGTTAACTTTTTCTCATAATTTCGACAGTTAATTTTTGAATATATGGGCGCACACATAATGTATTTTTTTAATTCACTGGTTTTCTCTACTTTGGCCATTATAAAATGAACATATTTTGTAAAAGTATGATTAATCTCACGGGCCGGAAAAATATATAAGACTGGTAGCATGCGGCTCGAGAGTTGGCTACCCCTGAGCTAAACAAAGAATAATTAAAAGTATAGAACTACATATGTAGCTTTTTTATTGTAAATTCTGTATTAAAAGCAAGAATATTATTTCTTTTATTAACACAACTAATTGCAATTTCTTTCGTTCTTTTCTACACAGCATATAAAGCAGATAAAAAAAATATATGTCAATTATAAACTCATCATATAAACGTTAGTGAAATAGTTAATCTTATGACCTCACAAAAATTTAATTTGTTTAACTAAATTGTTAACAATTAGGGAATTACCTCAAATATCATGCAAGTAATAAACATGACATTTTCAATGTTTAAAATAACATAAATTTATATAAAAAAAAATTTAAAACACTTAAACTGTTGTCTTTGATGCCTTAAGGCAAGCGTTGCACCGACGTTACTCACTTAGTACTGCTACCCAGAAAGTGCGTATAGCTTGAAGATGAGCTACAGACGCGGAGTAACAATACCCCTCAACGCTTTTACGAACATGTTAGACCGGTACCTACCTACTGTTTCAAAGTGGATTCCAAACCACTACAAACATCCATGGCACCACCGGGACTCGAAGCCGAAACCTGTGGTACAGAGCGCTAGCCACTCGGCCAATCGGGCCGCTATATAAAAAATTAGATGAATAATATTTTCTTAACAAGTTTATAATAATAATAATAATATATTTTCTTAATAAGTTTATAATAAGCAACACACACACAAAAAAACAAAAAACTTGTAGATCAAAGATTGTGATGGTTTAATCTTTCCTCCTAGAGGCATACATTTCAAGCCTCCCATCAGTCTGTTAACGTGTTATTAGTTATTAACGATTTGTCAGCTAAGAATTCCATATATAAAAATAATATTTTAAGCAAAACAAATTCTATAAAAATTACGATACGAATTTTAACTTCCATTTTGATCGAGAGATGGCAGCAGAGGACAGTCGATGTTGTTGAAGATACTTAAGAAACCCCCACTCATCTTTTTTAAACATAGGGTTGATTGGTAGGATACCATTAGTATTCTCAGATCAGAAGCAAACTCCTTAAAAACTTAATTCACAGATAAATCCATGAGAGTCTAGGTTGATATAGAAAATTAATTTTTGATACTTTACTCGTTTTATGAATGCCATGGGGCTAAGGCCGGATTTTCCTATAGGTTAACTAGGCTTCAGCCTAGAGCCTCAAGATCAAGAAGGGCCTACATTCAATTGTTAGCAAAATTAGAATTCTAAAACTATTCTAAAACCGTAAACACTAAAACACTGAATCAAAAATAAAGAGAAATTCTACACATATGAATAATAAATAAACAAAATAAATAAGTTAGAAACTTAAAAATGGGCGGTGAAAGGGCCTCATAAGTGGAATAGCCTAGGGCCTCTTTTCATCTAAATCCGGCCCTGCATTGGGCACTTTAATAATGATATTCCAAAATCTCCTGATGTCAAAATTACTCTCTATGCTGACGATACTGCACTCCTTTGCCAAAATAAAAATTCTTGTTATATCCCCTCATTTACTGCAAAATTACATCTCTTCTCCCGAAAACTGGCTTACAAAATGGAAGTTTGCTTTGAACACTGACAAAGTAACTAATATTGTTTCTAATTTACAGTACCTAAAACTATTACAAAAATGAGGTACTGAAAACTTAGGATATCTAAAGAAATGAAAAGAGTAATTTTGCCATTTTTAATTATGCCATTTTTTATATGCTATTTCCACTGACCAAAAACCCCAACTTTCTAAATGTCCAACAAGTAGAGACCTATGATGTTTTTCCCAATGAGCTACAGCTCGAAATGAAACACCAGGTTCTCATAATAAGTTTGTAAAAACTCCTGTTGATAAAAAAAAAAAAAAAAAACTAATAAAGAAGGATATAGATCAGGGATGGGCAAACTACGGCCCGCGGGCCAACTCCGGCTCTTCGGAAGGTTCTATAAGGCCCACGGTTAGACTTTTTAATTTGCCGGTCCGAGGCAAATTAAAGGAAATATATATTTATATATTATATATCCATCTCCTTTTCTACTTTGATTAAATATTTTTTTTCTTCCTTTTTTTCAAAGGACTGATTATCTTTTTACTTTCTCTATTTTTGTTCTACAAAACATAAATCGACGAAAATAGCAAGCACAGACAGCTTTCAATCGGTAAAGTGTTAAAAGCGAAAGTTCTTCGTTAGTTATAGCTGTAGATTGGCGCCAACAAGATAGAGTTTTACAAATCATTATCGAAAGTAAGTTTCCCAAATTTAATATCTCCCACCCAGAAAATGAGTGCTATGTTTGCTTCATCTTATATATATGAACAAGTGTTTTCAATTATGAACGTTAGAAAGAATTATTTCAGAAATAGACTGATAGATGCGTATTTAGACTCTTTCTTTAGAATCAGTACATCTCTCTTCGAACCTCAATATACGGAACTTTTAAAAATTAAATCGCAATTTCATTCATCTCATTAACATATTTAAATTGTAATATTTGTATATTGTTCTTAAAATTTTAGAAAACTTTATCTTGGCCTTATCTCTTTTTTTTTTTCCCCGATTTTTGGTCCGCGACCGAAAAAGTTTGCCCATTCCCTGATATAGATCAAAAGACTGGCGAGTAATGAATTGTTAGAATGTTGCATGCAATATTAAATGCAAGTGAATCTTTACATAGCATAATGTGGAATAAATATCTTCATTTTCAAACCCTGTTCGGAGTTCAGTTTCTGAAACTGTCTGCAATTTAATTTTGGTGTTTTAAAAGGGCTTTAAGGGTAAGTTTCGAAATAGTAGTTGCCAACTTGGAACAATGTTATTAAAAGGAAAAGTGTTTTTTCAAAGAAACTTTCTGTATAATATCAGCAAGATTGAAAATTAATAAAACTAACTTATAAATCTGAACAATTTTTAATTTAACTTTAACTTATCAAGTGTTTCCTTCTTTTTTAAATAAATTTTTGAATTTTTTTATTTTTCCAAAAAAATGTTTATTAGTTTCATTTTAAAATAATTTAATTACATAAATGCAAATAAACAAATAATATATTATAAAATGCATGGATGTTGATGATAATGTTATGTATAATTTATAATATGAATATTTTTATGTGACAAATGTTAAATTAAAATCAGTGATCTCCACCGTTTCTGAACCACTAAATAAGAATTACATCTGAATTAAAGAGTAATTATTAATTTTTTTTAAAAACTACTTTAATTAAAATTTTCCTGTCAAAAAACTTTTTCCTTGTTATTACATTTGTTCAAATTTTTACACTTAGTATTTTTCAGATATTTAATGTCAAAATAAAATTGCCTACGAAAACATTATAAAAATAACTGCTTTAACATTAAAAGTTTGTAAAATAAATAGATTAATTTAATAAGTCCAAATATGTGAATCACTATAGGTGAATATTCATTACCTCACATACTTTCTTTAAAAAAAAATTATCAATTGCTTAAAATGTTTTTAGGAAAATAAAAATTTATAGCTTTTAACTTCATGATACATTCATTTAAAATAATTCCTTGCAGCAAGGATACGCAAAACATCGGTCCACATGTAATCGCGTTACTTTTTTACTTGTGTGCCTTATCATAGATACTGTTTCTTTAAAAAGTCTTATAGTTAGTAAATGGATTTTGTGACTTTCAGATTTGAATGAAGGAATAATACACTTAAATATATATATTTTTTTAATTATTCAATATTTTCTAATTTATTAAAAACTGCAAGATAAGTAGAAATAACCTACAATAACCATTGCAATAGTGTTGGACGAAATCTTTTGAATTAAAGAGCTACGCAAATTAAATCTTATGAAACTGACTTAGCACACTGATTGAATAATTGCAAGCCATTTCTCTTATCATTTACCTTCAAAGGAACTATCAAGATAGAGGTATATGGAGGCTAACGCTGCCAAAAGGCGTCAATAATGTCAAACTGTCTGTCTGATTGAATAAATTGCCAATCTGAAACAAAAGACATAGCGGAGTGAAGCACTCTAGAATGTGCTTAGGTGTTAGGAAAGCGTTGGGGCAATTTCTGCAGGGGATGTATTCCCTGGTATTGTCTGAGAGAATCTTCATCCCTCTGTAATGATTAGTTCTGAGTCTGCTAATAACTGATGTCAACTTCCTAAGGCAGTTGAAGTCCGTGATGAGTGGCTTCTTAAAGTTATGAGGAAGTAGTCGGCTTTTGGCAACTGCGTTAGCATCTGCAAGTGTGATGGTAGTCCTGGGTTACTCATTGTCCCTGGTTTCTTTGGCTAAAGAGTCAGCGCATTCGTTAACCTGTAACCCCTAGAGGGCGCGTCCCCAGGTGACGGATCGGGGGATGCCTTCATCGGTCTCCGATGGATGGTAGGAGGGAAATAAAATACTTCCCGCGGACCAACAGGTAGAAGTCCAACATTCTGCGGCCTTGGTAAACTTTTTCCATGGATTGTGATAGATCGAAATCTAGTTCAAAGCCCATATTAATTAATTATATATTATTTAGAAATCGTATGACTGATATGAAATAAAATCGCACGATTTGTATCGCAATTGAATTACACTAAAACATTTTTTATGATATTCGAAATTCAATACGGAACTAATTTATTGATGTATTTATATGAAGAAAATTAGAATTAGAATCGAATTTAAAAAATTATTTTTTTATTTAATGCGTAGATAATAAAATAATTTTTATTTATTGTATAATAATAAATACACCCATTATTGAATTGGACACATTTCTTTAATGGATGTATTTATTAATATATTTGTATTTTTTAACATCTAACAATTTTTCTTTGCCCTTTTCAATATTTTGAAATTCTTAGCAATGAATATTTTTTTAATCGAAATATTGTACCAATTTTTAATGGATTTCGTATAAAAATATGATTATTAAAATATTTAATAGAAAAAATATAATACATTTTTCTTTGATTTGTGTTTTGGCATGTTATTTTTACATTAAATATGCTATTTAATTAAAATCTGAATTATTTTAAAATAAAAGTAGTAAGAAATAAAAGATTCATTTAAAATTTAAAAATATCAAATGATATACAACTTTTAATTGAGTAAGGAAAAAAAATGCATATATGTTTACAATAAATTATTTCTGCTTGTGTAAGCAAAATGGTGTTTTATAGTTTTAAAATTAAATACAAAATTATATGTATCCAATTTTAGAAAAATACATAATGTAGCACAAAAAAACTCAATATCTCATCCATAAGGAGAAGGAACAATAATTACGAATAGATAAATAATGGATAAACATCATAAATATGTTTTTAAATATTATTTAACAAATCTTATTTTTACGAATTTTAATATTTTTAGATATAACATAGTTGTAGATTTTCTGTAGAAAAATGAAGAAATTCAGTTGAAGTAATAAATGGGAAATAAAGAATTGCTGTTGTACTTCAAATAAAAGATTACAGCTAATTTTTAAATTATTATTAAAAATAAAAAATTATTTTAAAATTTGGATATTATTTAACAAGATAATAAATAAAAAAGGGACAAATAAAACTTACTAGTTGTAGATAAAAGATTCAAAAATTTTTATAAATTAAAAAAAAATTATGCTTGGTAATGAATAATTTATAAATGTAAAATTTTAATAAAATTTGGAATTAATTTAAATTTAATTAATATAACTATTTGAAATAGTTATTGTAGAAACATTTAACAGTATATGTTTGTTCACAAGCAAATTATTTATACTATTTGTTCCTATAAAGAAAAAATAGATGGCACCACAATATCACCTCGAATAATTAAAAAAAAAAAAGAGTTTTCGCCCTATGACAAAGTTGTTGACATAACTAATAAATCCTATCCCGAGCAAAAACGTCATAAAAACAGAACTCGACTTTGCTTAATTCTTAGAAGATACGCTCATTCATATTATCTTATTTTTCTGGGTTACTAAATCAAAATAAAGGAAATATCTCATTTTTGGAGCAGTTTGACGAGAAATTCAAAATTTTTCGTTTTTGTAGCAGAATGCAGTAAGGCAGAATTTTGGAGCAGTTTGGCGCAAATTTTACATCTCTATGAAAGAACCATATCGGAAAGACTTTTTATTTTGAAAAACTTACAATTTCTCAAATTGGTTAAAGAACTAGCTGCTTAGGTAGAACAACCATACAGAAGAATATATATAACTTTATAGCAACAATATAACTTTGTACAACACAATTTTGTGTCTTCATATTGATTAATTTAAAGGTTGTTTATTAAAGTATCACAACTTTATACATAGAAAAAGGTTATTTTTAATATAAAATAAACCGTACGATTTAAATAACAGGAATAAAAACTTTTCAAACACAACATATATTTAACAGATATTCCAAATTGAATCAAAAAATTGATCAAATTGATCATTGATTGAATCAAAATACCAAAACAAGTAAAGCCTTTTCATTATAAAACATGCCATATACGTCTTTATTGTCTATTTGTATCGTCTGCTATGTTCTGATTGTATCTTAATAATTTTAAATTTTTTGTGGAATATTGCATTTATACAAATTGTATGATGAGCATTGCAACACTTAATATTAAAAAAAAATTAAAATAAAAGGTATTCATAATATTGTGGCGGCTTAGTAAAGGTTGCGTAGTGTTATTAAAATCCAGACGGCAAATAAAAAAACGATAATCAATTTTCACAATCACATCTTTATTCCATCTCGAACGCCAACTACGTTCTGTTTTTATTCTAGCGGGAAAATTCCCTTTTTAGCAGTGAAAGTAGAAGTCGTTCAATTTGTATTCCATTTTCCATCAATAGGTGTCGCTACATCACTCCCCTACCAGTAACAAAGTTACGTTACTTTGAAAATGGTAGAAGAATTAATATATCTATGCAAATAATAGCGAACAAATACACATTGATACAAATTTAAATTGCAAAAATAATTACAAATACAATTACATATAAACATTTACATACAATAAATCATGTTAATTTTTAAAATGGACATGGACGAATTATAATTTTGAAGAAAAGTCAATAATGTCATTGAAACGAACAGGAAGTTTTACTTGTCTTCCACAACGTGTTGTTGTATTTGGTTGTGCAACTTGCTGACTTGGTATAAATGTTTGATCACTCGGCACAGATGTATGCTCATTTGATGTCGTTGGATTCAGAAGTTCATTAGGTTGTAACACATATGCCGGTTTTAATCTATCCACGGAAATATTAAGTTGTTTATTTTTAATTGATAGAAGAAAGTTTTCCGGGGATCTTTGCAATACAAAATAGGGTCCTTCATATGGGGGTTCTAAAGGATTTTTAACTCTGTCAATCCTCAGAAACACATGTGAGCATGTGTACAAATTCTTTGGAATGAATATCTTTTGTGTACATTTGTTTTTGGATTGGTATGGTTTTAAGTCGGCCATCTGTTTTCGGAGATTGCTTACAAAATTATCATCAGATATTGGCAATCTGGATTCTTCCAAGAATTCGCCTGGTGGCCCTTTTTTAACAGTGAAAGTAGAAGTCGTTCAATTTGTATTCCATTTTCCATCAATAGGTGTCGCTACATCACTCCCCTACCAGTATACAAAGTTACATTACTTTGAAAATGGTAGAAGAATTAATATATCTATACAAGTAATAGCGAACAAATACACCTTGATACAAATTTAAATTGCACAAAATAATTACAAATACAATTACATATAAACATTTACATACAAAAATCATGTTAATTTTTAAAATGGACATGGACGAATTTTAATTTTGAAGAAAAGTCAATAATTTCATTGAAACGAACAGGAAGTTTTACTTGTCTTCCACAACGTGTTGTTGTATTTGTTTGTGCAACTTGCTGACTTGGTATAAATGTTTGATCACTCGGCACTGATGTATGCTCATTTGATGACGTTGGATTCAGAAGTTCATTAGGTTGTAACACATATGCCGGTTTTAATCTATCCACGGAAATATTAACTTGTTTATTTTTAATTGATAGAAGAAAGTTTTTCGGGGATCTTTGCAATACCAAATAGGGTCCTTCATATGGGGGTTCTAAAGGTTTTTAACTCTGTCAATTCGCAGAAACACATGTGAGCATGTGTACAAATCTTTTGGAATGAATATCTTTTGTGTACATTTGTTTTTGGATTGGTATGGTTTTAAGTCGGCCATCTGTTTTCGGAGATTGCTTACAAAATTATCATCAGATATTGGCAATCTGGATTCTTCCAAGAATTCGCCTGGTGGCCCTTTTTTAACAGTCAAAGTAGAAGCCGTTCAATTTGTATTCCATTTTCCATCAATAGGTGTCGCTACATCACTCCCCTACCAGTAACAAAGTTACGTTACTTTGAAAATGGTAGAAAATTAATATATCTATACAAATAATAGCGAACAAATACACATTGATATAAATTTAAATTGCACAAAATAATTACAAATACAATTACATATAAACATTTACATACAATAAATCATGTTAATTTTTAAAATGGACATGGACGAATTATAATTTTGAAGAAAAGTCAATAATGTCATTGAAACGAACAGGAAATTTTACTTGTCTTCCACAACGTGTTGTTGTATTTGGTTGTGCAACTTGCTGACTTGGTATAAATGTTTGATCACTCGGCACAAATATATGTTCATTTGATGACGTTGGATTCAGAAGTTCATTAGGTTGTAACACATATGCCGGTTTTAATCTATCCACGGAAATATTAACTTGTTTATTTTTAATTGATAGAAGAAAGTTTTTCGGGGATCTTTGCAATACCAAATAGGGTCCTTCATATGGGGGTTCTAAAGGTTTTTTAACTCTGTCAATTCGCAGAAACACCTGTGAGCATGTGTACAAATCTTTTGAATGAATATCTTTTGTGTACATTTGTTTTTGGATTGGTATGGTTTTAAGTCGGCCATCTGTTTTCGGAGATTGCTTACAAAATTATCATCAGATATTTGCAATCTGGATTCTTCCAAGAATTCGCCTGGTGGCCCTTTTTTAACAGTGAAAGTAGAAGTCGTTCAATTTGTATTCCATTTTCCATCAATAGGTGTCGCTACAATATGAAAAGTAACTTCGACAGACATTAAAGCTATTAAGATCTGGTGCTCTTCCGACACAGTAACCAACATTAACCATTGCAATAGTGATAGACAAAATTTTTGAATTAAAGAGTTCCCTACGCACATGAAACCTTATGAAATTGATTTAGCCCACTGATTAAATAAACTGAAAATCTAAAACAAAAAACGTAGATAAGCGATATTTGTCACAATGAAACGTTTTCGTATCTTTTCTTGGGTTTATCTTTGTTTTAAAATTCACTTCAGTCGCTAGAAATCTATTGGCAATAGTAATTTATTACTATTTCTGTGTGAACAGCTATATATTATTACCATATTATAGCTGTTCTCTTTCAAACTACGTTCAGTTTGAATTCTTCAAAACACTCTTTTTACTTTATTATTTTAATTATTAAATTATAATTAATAATTATTAAATACTTTATCGAAAAGAAGAAAAAACATCTCCTTTCCATATATTATTATCTCTATTTTAATTATTTTATTTTTAATGCAATGGGCTTTAGCTAAAGTAACTTCCCTCTCGTATGCAAAGAAGGAGTTAGCGGTTACCCATACCAAGGAGCTCTGTCAACCCAGAAATCGTCGTCGTTTTTTTTATTCGCAGTTTGACCGCTGGCAAAAGGTTTTGTTAAAACCAGATCTTTCTGAGTTCTGGTTGTGATTTTTCTAGTTCGAGATACTTCAAAGCACGGTATTGTTGTACGTGGAAGATGGGTTTTATATAATTCGGCAATAAGTTTTGTCTCATAAGATAATTAAACATCTTAACATTAAGGATAATTAAACATCTTTAAAAAATAAAAATACAAATATGGAATAAAAAAACAAGAAGTAAAAATCAACATAATTGATGAGTCACGTGATTTTAATCAAACTGTAATTTCTATTTTTGTTTTACCACTATTTTTCAAATACTGTATAGGTATATAGTCTTGAGAAACGTCTTTTTTTTTGATAAAGTAACTGAAGTGGGTTATTTAATTAAAAACCGGAACTCACTTGTGAGTTCTGGTTTTGATTCTTGTACTTTTAGATACTTCGAGCACTGTGTGTTGTGTGTGGAAGATGGGGTTTATAAAATTCGGCAATAAGTTTTGTTTCATAAGAAACGATCGCGACGTTAAGGTAATGTAACTCAAACATTTCACAACCATGTGCTTAACAGCACCTTGTAAGTTCGCCGTACAACTGATAGTACTAAATGACACTCTTTTCTAAACAATCTTTTTAATATTTTAAACTTTCTGTAAACTCATTAAATTCTGACTTTTAGATTTACTAATTTTGCATGTGGAGGTACGGGGAAATTTCTCCCCAGGCACTCCGTAACCCTTTCCCACCTTTACCTTTGGCGGCGAAGCGGTCACAAACTCCTGTCATTGAAGATGAAGATCTGTCAAAGTCCATAGGATAATTAAACATCTTTAAAAAAATAAAAATACAAATATGGAATAAAAAACAAGAAGTAAAAATCAACATAATTGATGAGTCACGTGATTTTAATCAAACTGTAATTTCTATTTTTGTTTTACCACTATTTTTCAAATACTGTATAGGTATATAGTCTTGAGAAACGTCTTTTTTTTGATAAAGTAACTGAAGTGGGTTATTTAATTAAAAACCGGAACTCACTTGTGAGTTCTGGTTTGATTCTTGTACTTTTAGATACTTCGGAGCACTGTAGTGTTGTGTGTGGAAGATGGGGTTTATAAAATTCGGCAATAAGTTTTGTTTCATAAGAAACGAGCGCAATGTAAACTCATCAACAAAGGTAATGTAAACTCATTAAACTCATTAAATTCTTTTTAGATTTACTAATTTTGCATGTGGAGGTACGGGGAAATTTCTCCCCAGGCACTCCGTAACCCTTTCCCACCTTTACCTTTGGCGGCGAAGCGGTCACAAACTCCTGTCATTGAAGATGAAGATCTGTCAAAGTCCATAGGATAATTAAACATCTTTAAAAATAAAAATACAAATATGGAATAAAAACAAGAAGTAAAAAATCAACATAATTGATGAGTCACGTGATTTTAATCAAACTGTAATTTCTATTTTTGTTTTACCACTATTTTTCAAATACTGTATAGGTATATAGTCTTGAGAAACGTCTTTTTTTTTGATAAAGTAACTGAAGTGGGTTATTTAATTAAAAACCGGAACTCACTTGTGAGTTCTGGTTTGATTCTTGTACTTTTAGATACTTCGGAGCACTGTAGTGTTGTGTGTGGAAGATGGGGTTTATAAAATTCGGCAATAAGTTTTGTTTCATAAGAAACGAGCGCGACGTTAAGGTAATGTAACTCAAACATTTCACAACCATGTGCTTAACAGCACCTTGTAAGTTCGCCGTACAACTGATAGTACTAAATGACACTCTTTTCTAAACAATCTTTTTAATATTTTAAACTTTCTGTAAACTCATTAAATTCTGATTTTTAGATTTACTAATTTTGCATGTGGAGGTACGGGGAAATTTCTCCCAGGCACTCCGTAACCCTTTTACCTTTGGCGGAGAAGCGGTCACAAACTCCTGTCATTGAAGATGAAGATCAGTCAAAGTCCATAGGATAATTAAACATCTTTAAAAAAATAAAAATACAAATATGGAATAAAAAACAAGAAGTAAAAATCAACATAATTGATGAGTCACGTGATTTTAATCACACTGTAATTTCTATTTTGGTTTTACCACTATTTTTCAAATACTGTATAGGTATATAGTCTTGAGAAACGTCTTTTTTTTTGACATAGTAACTGAATTGGGTAATTTAATTAAAAACCGAACTTACTTGAGTTCTGGTTTGATTTTTGTACTTTAGATACTTCGGAGCACTGTAGTGTTGTGTGGAAGATGGGTTTTATATAATTCGGCAATCAGTTTTGTCACATAAGAAAACTAGCACTACGTTAAAGTAATGTAACTCAAACATTTCACAGGAACCACCATGTGCTTAAAAGCACCTATAAGTTCGTCTTACAACTGACATTAATAAATGGCACTTTCATTCCAATCTAAAAATAAAAGAACGTAATATCTATGATCCATAAAGTATTATTAAAAGTCCCTTAAAAATATTCTGCAGTGTGTCTTAAAAAAAAACCAATATAGTGATCACATGAATGCTATAACTGCAATCACTTTTATAGTTACATATTTTTATTAAAAAATCTTTTTTTTCCCAGGAAATCCAGATAATCTTTTATTTACCTCAATTTTTATATAGTATATTTCTAACTAATCAATTTTTTTGTTAAATTAATAGTTTATGCATTAAAATTCTTTTAAAAAAATTTAACATTAGAAAAATTTGTTTTGCTTATTCAAATTTTTGTCTCCCAATTCTTTTCTAATGAGAAAAACTTCATTAACAATGTATTAAGAGATTTCTACTGAATGTTTATTTTTTAACTATTTGAAATGCAAATTATATAAGCAATTTTAGCAACAAAAAAAAAAAAAAAAAAAAAAACCTAATAAAATCAGATAAAAAAAGCATTAAACTAAAATTCACATTTATTTTATCTCATAATCAATTTGCCAACTAATTACCAACAATTAAAATTACGTGCATTATGTATAACTAACAGAAATAAAAATTTTAATATTTTAGTTACACGGTCAATTAATTTTTCAGTAACTATAATTTCTTTTTTAATTTAATTCTTAGAACTTTTAATGGTAATAGTTAATCATTTCAACATTTAATAAAAATATTTATGCTGACACTTTTATCAATATAAGCAATCGTAAACAATTTGGGACTAGTTATAATATTTGTCTGTAAGTAATATGAAATTTATTTTTAGAAAATTGTGATTCAACATCTGTGTAATCATTAAAGAATCAAATAAAAATATCTAGAACATTGTCTTGTAAAATATCTAGAACATTGGTTTTTTAAATTTAAATAATTTTATTGATTAGAATAAATAGATTTTATTGTATTGATGTAATAAAGCAAAATAAATCCCTTCAGCCAGGACATTAGATTAACAGTGAAATGCATTGTAAAAAATGCAAACAACATGACAATTATGAAGAATCTTCTTCATGTCAACATAATATATATCAAAGCAATCTTAGCTGTGCCAAATTACTACAAAACTAATAATAAATACAAAAATTCATTCATCACTTTCTTTCAACAAATGATTTGAAATTAAATTTTAAGAATATGCGCTATGGTTTTTTATTTACAATTAAAGCGCAATTTATATGCATATCAATCATTTCAAGATTGTAAAAGATTTTTTTTTTTTTTTTCATTTACTTTTAAAAGAAGAAAGATTTGTTTTCATACATTTTAAATATATGTAAATCATCCTTCCTTTTTTTCCCTCTCATTCTTTTGGCTATTTTTTGACAATAATGATAATTAATAATATAGTTATTTTTATAGCATATGTCAGAATTATTTTTAAACAATTTATTATACTAGAAGTACGAAAAGTCCAAACTCTTTCTTTCATAAGAATTTATGCATTAATTTTTATTTTAAGAAGAAATAAATTTTAATTTTAGCTTGAAAATCTCTTTTTAGTGGTATATGTTCATTAATTTCTATATTTTTAAATGTGTAAAAATATTTCTTTCTTTAGCTATATTACAATTTTATTAATTTAAAGTCTTTTTTTATAAACAAATTACTACAAGATTTGAAGAATGATTTTTGAAACTTCTGAATTTTTTATTCCTATATGGTATGATTTTTATTGTATGTTTATAATCTTATCAATGAAATTTGCATAGTTAAATTTTAAATAATTATATAGTTTGAACATTTCTTTTAGTTTAATTAACCATCTAGTTATTATTTTTTAATCATCTCTGACCATTACCTGCAAGAAACAGACCAACACACACACATGCATATATATAAACAAAAGAAATTTGAATTGTAATAGCTAATTTTAGTGAAATGTAACAAGAAAAAAAAAAAGTAAGAGTGCATTTAACTCTTTTAAATTTGAATAGTGTTCAGTTTTCAAAGGACTGGAATTTCCTTTTAAATTGTATGCTATTAAAAAAATTTGGTACAAAATTCAGCCATTACTTCTAAATTAGCTCATTGATAATTCATGTTCATTTAAAAAATAAATCATAAATTAATAAGATGCATAAAATTTTGTTTTATTTTTCATAAGCTACTTATCAATGTGGCATCATCTTGTGTGAATATTCATATTTAATTAGGATTTTCAATCAATTATTGGGAGAGAAAAAACCTATTTTCAACTATATGAACGAAATTTTTTGATGATATATCATGTTTAGAAATTAGGAAAACAAATTACCTTAAATTCTTAATTGTGTCTTAAAATATTTCAAGGAAATTTTATGCATTGTAGTAATTTATCAAATTTTATTTATAAGTTTTTAAACTGTTATTTCTTTATTTCTGTTCTATTTTTTTCTTACAATTTAACTTTAATTTCTGCTTTATTAAACATATGTATTTTCCTTGTTATTTTTTAATTTATTTTATTTCATCAATTCTTTAAACTCTTAATTTATCACTTAACCCATAGAGAAATGCATCTTCCCTGAATATCCTAATAATTATTAAAAATTTCTCAAAGAAATCCTTTATACATTATTTTTTAAGGTTTCATTTTTAATTTTTCTTGTAATCAACCTCTTTTTTTTTTTTTTTTTTTTTTTTAAGTTCATATGTAAATTCTTAAAAGATACTTAAATATATATATAAAGATGTAAATGATTTTTCTTAACTTATCGAAAATTATTCTATTGTTATGTATATCATCACTCATTAATTTTGTAGGAAAAAGTAATGTATTTAAAAAAAAAAAAAGCAAAATTAATTCATTCATAAAGTACAAATAGAGACTTGCTAAGAAAAAATTCTTGTCTTTGGTATTTGTTTATAAGTTCCTATAACCAATCTCATGGCTTTTGTCAATAAAAGTAAATCTATAAGAAAAGTTTCTAAATTTTATTTGTTTTCAATGTTGTAAGCTATAGCAGTTTATTCTGTATAATTTATTTGGCATTATTTAAATTTTTATCATTTTATACTAGTTTGCCTTGTCGCATAACTGAAACATATCCATTGAAGAACTTGCAGATCCATTGAAGAGTTTTGCTTGTTCTTTGCAGAATATCAAGCATTGTGTTAATAAAAGTTATTCATATCTCTAGGAAAATTATAGTAATTTTAAGAATAGGATATTTTTAGATTCAATATAGATATTTTGCTTTTTTTTAAATTGTTTCTTTGAGGATATTTTTTACAATGCATTTATAGATTCAAATTACATGCCCAAAAAGTATTTTATTTTCAATAATTCCTTTTATAAATAACATATATATATTTAATGTTATATGCAACTATATGAAGTATATTATTAATTGAGAAATTGTTTACATTTTTCATTTAGTTTCCCTTTTAAGTATTGTTATAATTTTTTACAGTTATTTTTCATGAGAAGATATAGTTTTAATCTTGTAATTTGCAATTGAAAAAAATTTCCCTTTATTTCTTATTTTTATGTGCAAATATTAATCAAGTAAATCTTTTATAAAACATTTTTGTCATTATTGCTGGCCTGAATGTTTTTTATTTTTTTTCATTATCTGTATTATTATGTTGCATTTTTTGAGTAATACTCTGTTCTGTTTCATTTAATTTGTCTAATATATGGACACCCATTTAGTTTCATATCATTTATGGTAAATATAATCAAAACTATATCTATCAAAGTAGAAATGTTACTGTTTAATATATTTACCTGTCTAATCTCATCCTGTATCAAATTGAAGCAAGTTTATCTGTTCATCATACACTAACCTATATATATATATATAAAGATAATGAAAATAATGTTTTTAAAGAAATCTATTTTTCCTTTTTTTTTTATCTTAATGGATAAATTGAATCAAAATCTCTATTGAGTATGTACATTGAATATTTTTCTATATAAACTTATAAGAAGGGACATATCAACTATTGTCATTAATGAAGAATTAAACATATTTAACTTACAAGTAATTGATAAAGAATGGCTTATGAAGTTTTATTGTTATGCATAAATAATTATTATGAACTAGAATTCCTTGATTTGCTGCATTCAATAATTGATGCAGATTTTTTAAAATTTAATGTTTTTGATTAATGAATCTTTAACTCTCTTCTGTCTATATATACATATGTGCGTGTGTGGAGAGAGCATATATATATATTAGGAATGTTCAGTTTATCAAGCTGTTTAAATTGTTTGTTTTTTTTTTAAATAATTACTTAGTTTTTAGGATTTAAGATGGTAAAATTAATGCTAACATACATTGTCAATAATTATTTTCTTAGTTTTAAAATGGATTTCTGTAATTCTATGAGATAAAATAGCTTAGGTAAAAGTAAAGACATGAATGTAGTGCTCATACATCAGGAGAGAAAGAAATGCATTTTTGATAGAATTTGTACAATTTCAATTTTTATAAGATATGTAGTATTTTTAAATTTGTGATAATCCTTTTATTTAAATATTTAAATTATGGTAATATATTATATTCATTCATTTTTTTTCAACATTTCTACTTCTACGATGACTTCAAGAAAAATAATTAAATGTTATAGAAATACTAAATTCACTCATTTACTTAATTAAGTCATACATATTCACATTTTAAGCAAAAGTATAATGTAATCCCAATTTGAATGTATTATTAAATAATATTAATGTGTAAATAAAAAAGATTTTTAAGAACAGTTAAGATACTTGCATACTATTGTTGCTAAAATAGTTATGAATGGTATATATATTTTATATTGTGCAATATTTAAGGAATGCATTTCTCATTAATTTGCATTTTTATGTATAAAAGAAAAGACCAACCTTTTTGGGAAAAGCCATTAAATTTAACTGTAGTTTTTTGTTGATGTATTTTAAATATCTTTTTGAACTAGATCGTTTTTCCAATTACTGTTAAAATCTAACTAATTAATTAATATTTAATTTGCGATACTCCTATAACTGATGTCATTCAAAAATCTTGAAATGAATTTTCTTTGTTATCTTATTTTAATTAATTTTTTGAGTAGATATAAGCATAAAACTTACTATTTCTAGATTTATGATTGGAAACATAAGAAAAATACTTCCATTTATAAATTTTTTAATGTTTAAAAAAGTATACTTTGTTAAGGCTTAATTGAAAATATTTGTTATTATAATATTGTTTCATTTGCAATCCTCGTATTCAATTAATACATGTTTTAACAATGCTCATTTTTTAATCATTTAATTTGCAAATAGGATAAAAATTTAATTAAAGTACTAATAAAATTGTTTTACTCATGCCAAGCTTTGAACTCATCCACTTTTATTCATTTTAATTTATTTATTTAGTTGGCTTTTGATTTTAGAAGTAGTTGGTTAGTTTTAGATTTTTTTTTATTTCTACAGTCACATTTTTGATATTTTGGGGGAAAAAATTATTTATAAAAGAGGCCTAAAATAACGAGTTTTTTGAAGTTTAAAAAAAAATCCTAAAACTATTTTGGGCTGCATAATTTTTTTTTAATGATGAATCCATATCCTAATAATTTTGCATATTTGTTATAATGATGACTGAAAGAATTTTTATTTACAAAGTATTTCTATTTCAAAAATTCTTAATATAAATAACAAATTTTATTTACTCAAATTCATTGTAATATATTTGCCTTTTTAATTACTATTATAATAATATTATATAATAGCCATTTTAACTAAACATAGTTTTCAACTCTTGTTTTTTATTCGCAATGACATTAATGTTCTTATCATTATCTGGAAAATTCTCGATATGCATCATGTGATATCACAATTTTATGAAGTTTCTTTTCAATGTTCCTTTATTTTTTTTTTAGTTCTTCCAGGTTAAAAATGTTTTTATTCTTTGCAATTCTATTGTTTTATCACTTTTAAAGAAATTACTCATTTTTGAAATAAAATTATAATACGTTAGCCCATCATTGTATGGCATTTGTTGGGAGACATTGAAAAAGCACACATTATCTTAATATGTGACTAAACAAGAGTGTACTGTATATTCTTGATGTTTCCATTGTAAATAAGTATTTGAATATGGAAAGTTCTTTGAAATAAAATATTCTACTAGAATGCTTCCTTTTTAAATGCACTTATCCTATTGAGCTTTGTTAGACAACTATTGACTTATTGACTTAGTTACTACTGTGCCCAAAAAGTAAAAACCAATTTTCAATTTAAATTTCCCAGCCATAAAGAATTTCAATTTTTTTTTTTTTTTTTTTTTTTTTTTTTTTTTTTTTTTTGCTGTGAAAGGAAGGAAAAAAAGGCTGTTTTTTAAGAAATTGGCTGTTCACATCAAAATATTCCATAGTGTTTGAGTTACGCTTGGCTTCTTTGTGAGACGCTAAAAGTGATTTCGGCGATTTTTGAAATGTCTTAATTAATTGAGCAAAGAACTTGCATTAAATTTTGTGTGCGGAAACGTATAGAATGTTGCAGAAGGCATTCGGTGAGCAAACTATATCGGAAAGAAATGTTTACAAGGGAAACCCATATCGTTCCACAACCACCATATTCACCTGATTTAGCACCGTGCGACTTCTGACTATTCCCTAAGATAGACCACTCCGGGGACACCGTCAACTTCAACCGACGAGGATCACGTTAAAAAAATTAAAGATTTGATGCTTGCAAACCGTCGATTTACAATTAGAGACCTTGCTGATGATGTTGGAATTTCAAAATTCCATTTTAAAAGATGTTTTGGGCCTTAAATGCGGCAAATCTTAATTGGTAACGAAAACACTGGATACGCCAGCTCACACTGAATCACACCAGCTTCCTAAATGGCATTTCCACACCTACAGTGGATAAAAAAGTATTGGCAATTGCCTATAAATGATCATATTTGTTATTGAAGTATGTTTACAAATTTTATTTTAACATAGCGATTACAGAAGGAGAAAAGACAAACAAATATAACGAAATTTTCATTTAAATATTTTTTTTAGTCAAAATCTACGAGAAAATCCAAAAATTTACATGATAAAAAAAAGTATTGGCAAAATTATGAAATTGACAAAATTATGAGCGTAAACAAAATCAGTATATGTTTAGTACTTTGTATGCATACCTTCTGCATCTATAACAGCTTGTAATCTATTTCTCATAGAGGAAACTAAGGTTTTTGTTGTACTGTTGGGAATTTTGTGCCACTCTTGAGTACCTCAAACGTTTATTCTTGCTTTACTTGAAATTTTATGTTTCTTGATTTCTAGATCCAGCAGGTACCATAAATTTTCAATTGGATTGATGTCAGGCGATTGAGGTGGGGTTTTTAATTGGCGAGGAGCATTGTAGAGTAGCCATTCACGGGTGAGATTCGCTGTATGCTTGGGGTCATTGTCTTGTTGAAAAGGAATGATGTTCCCAAGCCAAGATTTTGGGCACTGATTTTTAAGTTATGGCGCAAAATGTCAATGTATGTACGTGCTGTCGTAATACCATCAATAAAATGCAATTTGCCAATTCCATTAGCTGCCATACAGCCCCAAACTAAGACGCTGCCTCCACCATGTTTTACAGTAGCAGTTAAATGTTGCTTTTCCAATTCAGTATTTGGCCTCCTCCACACATGTCGTCGTCCATCACTGCCGAAAATGTTAAACTTTGATTCGTCGGAAAAATAACTGTGTTCCAAAACTCTTCAGATAAATCAACGTGGGATTTTGCGAAATCTAACCTCTTTCTCCTATTTATTTCCGAGATGAATGGTTTCTTTCTAGCTGCCCTTCCATAATAACTTCTCTCGTGTAAAACATTCCGTATAGTCTGTACGCTGAAAGTCTTTTGCGAAGTGAAAGCAACATCTCTAGCTATCTGGGGTGCACTTATTTTAGGGGTTTTCTTAATCTTGTTAATAATGACACGTTCTTCTCTGGTAGAAAATATTCGAGGTCGTCCACTTCTAGTCTTATTTTCAGCTGATCCTGTTTCCTTGAACTTTTTTTTACAACACTTCTGACAGTAAATAAACTTATATTGAACTGCACTCCTATAGCACGATAAGTTAAACCTTCATTTCTGAGCCTAATAATCGTGTTTTTAACACTAACGTCCAACTCCTTCGATTTCGAAGTCATTTTACTGCAGTAATCGCAAAATAATGTATAGACACTTTTGGGGTAGTTTTGCAGACTTTATACCGGTAGAGTTTCTTATCAGTCGAAACACGTGACTTCAATGTAACAAAATTTGCATAGCAGTTAAAACTTTGCCAATACTTTTTTGACATGCAAATTTTCGTTTTTGAAAGAAAAATCGTAGAAAATGCAAATTAAAATAAAATTTTTACTATTTTTATATATCTAATATGTCTTGTATTTAATTACGACAGCTAAAATTGCATAACATTTTATTTATTTGTCAATATGAATAAATTAAGGCAATTGCCAATACTTTTTTTACCCACTGTATAACGCTGCTGTTTCTGAATCCGTCTGACTATGCTGCCTGCCAATTTCCGTGCGTTTAGTGGTCAGACATTTTAACAATCTGCATTACAGACAAAAACTTTTAAGCATTCTGCAATATACACAAAATTTGCTGCAAAATATAAACTCATTTTAATTAAAAAATTATTTAGATGTAATGCAATCTGTAGGTGTTTGACTAAATCAAAATTTTTGAAATGTTTCTTTTATTGTTAATAATTATCACTTTAAACTAAAAATATCTAATTGCATTTTATATTTAGTAGTAGTTTTCTTAATTATTAATTAGCTTGCCATGGAAATATTTTATTATAACTACAATTTGTGTAATTTCCAAAACAAGCTGAATTTTTTTGAATTAAAATGTCTTTCATATTGCATGGAATCAAAAATCTCAGTTATCAAAATAAGTGTTCACTGTGGCAATGGATTATATTTGTATCCTTGTTCACTCTGTTCACTGATTTTGATTATATCACAACCACACTGATAGGCCATAGAAAAATTAAGATAAAGTTGGACTTTAGTTTCTTTTTAAACTGAGTAGTCTCGTGGAAAAATTTTCGTCAACCATACGAAGGTTGCAATTAATGTATCTTGAATAATAAACCAAACAAAATTTCCTTCATTAAAAATGGTTTTTACTGTTTTCAAAATCTCCATTGTGATGATCAATACACTTGTGCGTAGGTTTAAATTGTTTTTTCATTTCGATTGAGGTATCTCTACAATATGCGTTTCGAACGCATCAAGCGCTTATTCTGCGGTAGAAAATCATTAACCATGTAGTCTATTCTTTAAGTACGGGAACAAAAATAAATCATTGGGTGGCAGATCAGGGTAGTACAGAGGATGTCCCATCAATTCGGCTTTTTGATCCTTCGCATATTGAATTGTTTCGGCCGATGTGTGGGATATTGAGTTGACAAGATAAAAAATAATCTTTCTTTTTTTTTTTTTTTCCTAATTTCTCCAAAGATTTCTGCCAAACAAGTGCTTGTGCACTATTCAGAATTGATCGTTTTACGTCTCTCTAGTGATACTGCAGCCACATGTCCATTTAACCCAAAAAACAGTCCACTATTTGCTTCGAAGCTCTTGTTATGCGAACAACTTTTGTTGGGTTTGATTCACACTGAAAAACCCATACAGTCAAGTGTTTTTTATTTTTGTACTCATACTCATAGATACAAAATTCATCACTTAGTGTACACATCTTTTGACGCGCCACAATTGTCATTTTGAAGCATTTCTTTGTGCCAATCGACACTAGCCTGTTTTTGTACGATTGTCACATTATGTGGAATTCAACGTGAAAATAACTTTTTACATCTAAATGTTCAAAATGGGCCTGAATAACCGAGTGTCTAGCTCTCGGTGCCACAGGTTTCGGGTTCGAGTCCCGGCGGTGCCATGGATGTTTATAGTGGTTCGGAATCCACTTTAAACCGTATATCCCGGTCTCCAATGACTGTAGAACTTCACGGAGCCAAAGTCAGACTTCTACCTGCGGGTGCTCCATCCCAACAGAAGCTGCTTCCTTCCCCTTCAATCATGAGTACGTATGGGCTCGTGGGCTTGGCCTAGATGTCTGCCAAGCGGGATAAGAAACAACAACAAATGTTCAAAACTTTTTGTATGCTCGTCATACTTAAGTCTAAAGATACCTCAATCTTATGGTATGCCACATAACGATCATGCATTATCAGTTCGCGCACAACGTTGATGATTTCTGACACAAATGATTTTGTACAACCTTCTTTTATTCATTCGTGAGCGAATGACGACCACTATTAAATTCACTTAACCAGTGATATACAATGGTTTAAAATGATTCTTCATCTCTAAAAGCTGAAATGAGTTGACCGATTTACTGTTGTTAAGATAATCCTCATCAAAAGTCACAGGTCGTAGTAAATCATCGCATGAAAATGTTCATGAATTAATTCCATTTTTTTTTTATTGACATAAATTTTTAAGCTGCTGTAAACAACAAAATGGCATCGATATGAGAAAACGTTCTGAGTAAGTAAAGGCGAAAAATGGCAAGCTTTACTACGGATATAACAGATGGCAGCACGAGCATAGGCAATTCTGGATACATAAACAGCAACCCCAGTATTTAAACATGTAAAAATACTGGAGTTGTTCTGTGTTCTTTTATTATCATTCTGTCAATTGACTTTGTAGAATCTATTCGTTATTTATTCATTAAAGAATTTTTCTTAATTTTTAATTCATCTAATGACTATAAAAATTTAAGAAAACGAAGTAATATATATATATATTACTTAAATTTGCCAGTCTTCAGTTAATATGACATACTTTGATTACTGATCTGAATAAATTCATAAATATGGATTAGAAAATTAGATTTTTATAAAAATAGAGAAAATGATATTTTATTTATCATATAATTTTGTCAGCAATTAATAATTTCATTTGAATTAAAATTAGTCTTCTGTAAACATTAATCTAATAGTCATGCTGAGTTTTATCTCAAAAGTTACTTATTAAATGTCTACCAATTATGATCTGGCTTCAGTAAATAACAGAAAGGGAGGGAAGGGATGTTAATAAATATTTCGAGTTTTAAAATGTTGGACACTTTGATTTTAGGTAATCTTCCATTAAAAGCAGACATGTTCCATTAAAAGCAGACACGTGTTCACCACAGGGGTGACGACTGTACTTCACCCATATTGGGAAACCACAGTTTGAAACGAACATCCGTTTAGAATTGACATCTTGGAGTTCGCACTTTCCTCCACTAAGCAAATGGTAGAATTTTCCATGTATGGATTTATGTTGCCTATCATCAGTATAGAAATGGGAGTTTTCAAGGCATATCGACCCAAGTTCTGTAACCCAATGGGCTATCCTTCAGACTACTGGTGGCTTAATGTTTTAAATTAAATATATATATATATATCAGTAAATCAATACATTATACGGTCATGTATAATTTATTGATTTACTGAAGTTAAAATACAAAGTAGTCATTTGGTCAATCAAAATAGTAAGTTACAGTAGTTAAAGGGCAAAATAGTCAGTGAACAACTGAATACAAAAATGAAATTGGTGCAAATTAGTATGAAAAGTTACATTTAAAACTAAATATTTTGCTCATAGCTATATAGCTATTTATTCTCAAAGCAGATCGATAGGAGCTCCGTATAGATAGTTGTATTGGTTGCAATCATAAATATAGCATTAATGGTTAGCCCATCTTCCCTACTGCATTCTCAAGCGAGACAAATGCATCGACAGCAGTCTGTTTAGTTCGCCCAATTGTATCAATATCATCAGCAAAAGCTAGCAGTTGGATGATTCTCAGCAAGATGGTTCAACTTCTTATGAGCCACTTATGGCTTTTTCTAAAGCTGTGTTAAACAACAATCAAGGTAGTGAGTCTCTCTGTCGTAGTTCTTTTTTAAGTATCAAAAGGCTTTGAGAGACTTTTTCTTTTAAGTCATCCTTGTGGCTTATCTTGTGAGACTTATCAGTTTCTTTGGGATGTTAAATTCCAACACAACTTCAAGTAGTTTGTCTCCGTTGATATTGTAATAAACAGATTTAAAGTCAATTAACGGATCGTAGGTGCCAATATTATACTCCTTACTTCTTCAAAGATTTGCCAAATAGTATATAATTGATCAGTTGTTATTTTTCCTTTCTGGCTTATAAAAGCTGTATGAAATTTCATTTGACAATAAAAAAATTTCAAGGAAGTTTTATGGTTTATTTTGAAGTTTTTCTGTAGTTAGTAATACATTTAATAAGTTAAGAACTTTGAACAGTTTCAATAAATCAAAAGTTTCAGGTAAAAAAAAATTTCTGGTTAATGTAGTCTTTAATTGCCTACATTTTCATTTCTCGTTATTGAATACAGCCTTAAAATTATGTATTACAAAAATTAAAACTTCATATTTAAAAAAAAAAAAAAAAAAAAAAGAGGGAGGGGGTAAGAAAAGAAATTATGAACCAAAATTTAAATTACATTGGTTTATTTTATTATTTCTACTGTGAATATTTCAAAAATTAAAAATATTTTACTAATTGTATTTTTTTTTTTAAATTACAGCTTAAAGCAGAGTGAGGATTGGGTCTACTGCGATGGGTTTATTTATTAATTTGTTATTTTTTTTTTTTTTTTATTTATTTTGTGTATTCATAGAATTAATCTTTCATTCATATTTCAATAGTAACCCAACGAGTTCATTTTTGACATTAAAACTGTTTACATTTTTACATCTGGTTGTGTGATATTTGGAATGATTTTTTTTCCTGGCATTGTCAATATTTTCGATAACAATTCACATCATTTGCCGTATAAATGGGAGAAAAATGAATTTTTTTACTGCTTCCCGATTCATTTTTAAGGTTTGTCACTTTACTTAGCATCACTCCCAAAGTCTTTCATCTTCTCGAAGTTACATTTTTAGTTAATAATTGCTTGACTGCTTGCTTAATAGGGAATTCTAATCCTTTTTCATGACTTCTAACTCACAAAGAGATGTCACGTCGTCGATATGTTTTTCATTTTCCGCGAAAATCAAGTCTGGAAAAAACTTTTTTTTTTATACATTTAATTATTAGTGTTTCGGTAATTAAATTACCACATTTAGTTAATTTAATCGCCAATATACTTAAATTACTCAAACTAGCAATTTAAAAGTTCTCCGTGTGATTCTCGTGTGTGATTAGAATTTTGTAATATTTTTGAATATTCAATTGATAAAAACCCTTGAAGTACTAAAGTAGAAAAATTTGGATATTTGAAATCTTTACTTGAAAAACAAGCTGTTGAGCTATTCTAAATACACGCATTAAATTTTTTTTTTTTCCCTTAATGTTCTCTTTTTTTTTTTTAATATTGTTATTATTATATATATATATATATATAATTTTTTTTTTTTTGCATTTAAACCAAATGAGTGCAATGTGAAAATTATTAATAAAATAATTAATATATGAAATGTTAATTACAATTGCCCTTTCTGTAACTGTTCTTTAGTCTGAGCCTATTGAGCTTTCCTTAACAGGTATACAGGTATACACACACACACACACACACACACACACACACATATATATATGTATATATATATATATATATGGGATCACATGCTAGACTGTCTTACTTAGAGCTCAACAAAATAAAGCGTAACCGTTTATGAAAGCTCAACAGATTACACTAAAGTTTAAGTTTTTGAAAGGGTATCTAAAAATGAAATTTCATATATTAGTTATTTTATTAACAATTATATATATATGTGTGTGTGTGTGTATGTAATTATCTTTTAAATTTAGTTTTTTTATTTCAAAGTTTTTTTCCCATGCATAAAGCAGAATGCGTAATATATGTGCTGCAGTACGTATAATGAAACATATACATGAAATTTCATATATTAGTTATTTTATTAACAATTGTATATGTATATATATATGTAATTATCTTGTAATCTTAGTTTTTTATTTCAAAGTTTTTCATATATAAAACAGAATACGTGGAAAAAAAAAAAGTCGAAAAAAATTTCAAAATAAAAGATTTTTTTTATAACCTTCCCTTTCCTGTTTTTTAGAATACTTTTTCTTTATATCTCTGAAAAACAATAGTGAATAAGATATTCCCCATAACTAACACACAAAACAATCCTCAGCGTGTGAAAGAGCCAGTTCAGGAAAAGGAATTGCCATTCTAAACTAGCCATGCAATTTGTCAGAATCCATCCGTCCTGTCGACAAATCTTTCTTTAACAAGGCTTCACCAAGCGGATGGAAAGGGGACGACTTGAAATGAAACCTATAGTTTCCTCCACAATACAATTATTGACGTCCCCTTTTCACTTTGATGTATCTGACAGATGGGAGTAGGTAGGGCGGAGATAGCGTACCAGGCGGTAATTGTTTGAGTAAATAGCTCCAAGCAAAAACCTCTGCCGTGTGCTTTTGTTTTTTTTTTCCTTTTCTTTTTTTGCCCTTTTCAAGGTCATACGACCTCAGGAGGCCAAAAGAGCAAAGAAAAAAAACGACGAGGAATAATAATAATAATAAAAAAACTCGCTATTTTTTTTTTTTTTTTTTGTTAGTATTATTTTTTTTATTATCTTCGCTGTTGCCTCAAGAACTGAATTTTGGTCAATTAAGATGGCCAGGTAATTTTGTGGGCCGTTCTGATGACTCTTACTTGATGATTGGTTGTTTGGTGGATGATGAACTTGCTGAGGTTGCTTTTGTTTTGTGTTTTTGTACTTGTATAAATTCTTTATTTGCAGCATGTGTTTGTGTGTGTAGCTGGTTAACAACTATATTCTCAATCCATAATTCGTGGAAAATGGGCACGAAGACTTGAAGATGATTTTTATTTTGTAAGCTTGTTTGGATAGATCCGGTGGCTGGTCTGCTAAAGAGGATGTTTGATCAGAACTCTTAAACAAGATGCATTCTGGAATGGTCATTGTTGCCATAAACGAAAAGGCGTGGAAACCGGTTAGGTATTTGAGAAAGGGGGGACTATTAAATAAAAAACGTCCCTTCATCAATTCTGGCGTGATATATTACTCTCGTATTAAACATGATTGAGCGTGTGTGGTCTTGTTAAAAGAAAATATCTAAGATCATTTTATTTTTTTTATAAAAATGGAAAGAATCAATTCCATTTGAAGTGAAGAATAAAATATAAATAAATGGAGTTAATTTTTCATAAAAATATTATTTACAAACGTAAATGAATGTAGTGGGATAATTTTTTTTTGTTGTTGAAATGAAAATGATTCTATTTGATGTAAAGGATTAAAATATGTATAAACAGAGAACTATTCGAACAAGAATTTATTTACAAACGTAAATGAATATAATGTGATAATTTTATTTTTTGTTGTTGAAATTAAAGTGTCAACTCCATTTGATGTGAAGGATTAAAATATAAATAAACAGAGTTAATTTTTCAAAAAAAAAAAAAAAATTACTTATAAAAGCAAATGAATGCAGTGTGATTATTTTTTTCTTATTGAATGAAAGTATCAATTCCATTTGATGTAAATGATTAAAATATAAATAAACAGAGAACTTTTCGTGCAGATTTTATTTATATAATTAAATTAGAGAAAAGTACAATAATTTTATTTTTTGTTATAAAAAGGAAAAAAAGTCAATTCCATTTGATGTGAGGGATTAAATTATGCACAAGCAAAAAACTTTTCGTGCAGATTTTATTTATATAATTAAATTAGAGTAGTACAATAATTTTATTTTTGTTATAAAAAGGAAAAGTCAATTCCATTTGATGTGAGGGGATTAAATTATGCACAAGCAAAAAAACTTTTCGTGTAGATTTTATTTAAAAGATTTAATGAATGTAATGTGATTCTTTTATTAACATTATAGAATTAAAATCAATTAAATCTGATTTGAAGGATTAACATATATATAAACAGAGTAAAGTTTTCATACAGATTTCATTTACAAAAGTTAAATGAGTGTAGCATTTGAAAAATATTTATGATTTTATTTTATTTTTACAAATTTATTTTATTTTTATTTCTATTTATTATTTTTAATATTTGTAAAAGATATCTGAGTTCCATGACAGTAGTTATGATTTTTAAATATTGCCACTTAGTTAGAACTGTAAACAACAATGAATAAATAGTTGTGCTGTAGCTTATAAATCTATCATTTTTATTGCTGTTTAGGTTAATTTAGTTTCCTATTTAAATAGTACATGATTCGCAACAAATAATCAAATCAATCAATGGATATCTCCTTTTATGAATAACAGTTTTACATAAATTATTTGATAACACAATAAAAGTTTTTTAAATTCTTCAGTGCATTTACTTTTTAACAATTAAACGATTTTAAATAAATCGACGCGATTTTTATCAAATTTAATTTTTTTAAAATAGAACGAACAGAAAATTTTAATACCGAAATAAAAATATAATCATAGATTAACTTAAAGAAAAAGTATAATTTATTTTATTTTAACATAATTTATTTAATATGTATTTATATTTTATTTTAATAGAATTTATATATTTATTTTTTTTTTTAACAGAAACATATTTATATTTATATTTAATTAATTTTATAATTATTATATTTATATTATGCAGAACATTATGTACAATTGAAACAAACACTATACAAAAGAGAAAAGCAATTATTGCAATCTCATAATTATATGAAATATCTTTTTATATAATATGAAATTCAGAATTTAAGAAGAAATAAAATTCAAGCAAGATTTTATTATATTTAGGAATCAGTATTAGATAGTTGACATTTATTTTTTAAGCTATATAACTTGATATTTATTTTGTAAGCTATGTATATACTTTAAGATAGCGATCAGTAGAATGTTTTACAAGGTCAGGAGGAATGCTTGATTATTAAAAATATGTTGACTACATTTAGCACTAAATTCGTGTCTATAGAGCATGGACAAATTAAAACAATAATGTCTATTTGTTTGACACTGGAAGATGGGAAAGAGGGTGCAAATCCTTAAGTGATTTCTTATAGAAAAATGTGATAACAAATTGTGGGTGCAGCATTGCAGGTACCTCCCTTGTTACAACTTGGGTAACGCTGAATCTGCTACATATTTGCCTGTTTAATGTTGAATGACGTCGCGTCAGTATACCCGGCATTCGACAGCAATAGCAACTTAACATTGAACTGAACAAAACAAATTTTCTCACACTTTTTTATCGTTTGAATTTTTTGTTAAAACTGTAATTTTTGTATCGTTTTCAATAAAAATATTTAAGTATACTTTATTTATAAGTCGCAAATTATTGTTGATAGCGTACTATCGAATAAGTAGTCCAGTAATTTGCATAAATCAGGAGTCACTGTTGAATAATTGCTTGACGGCAAATTATTATAAACTATCTTCTTCTTCATTGGCGCAACAGCCCCAAGGTGGGCCAAGGCCATATTCCTACTGGCAGATTTCGAGACAGGAGATACTTTCATTTACGGGGTAGAGTTCTCAGTCGTACGCCCAACGCTCTACAGTCATGTTAGGCCGGGATCGACCGGTAAAGTGGATTCCGTACCACTACAAATATCCATGGCACCCCCAGAACTGGAACCCGAAACCTGTGGCACCAAGCCAATCTGTAGTGATAAAACTGATGATATTGCTAAATATCAATATTTTTATGTAATAAAGCTTTTATAGTGTTTATACTTTTCATAAATATTTAATCTTATATAACTTGTATAATTTTTTATTATTTTAATTTTACATTTTTTGCTTCTATTAAGTATTGGCGAAGTGAAGTCTAAATGTACAGAATAATTAGGTGTGGTTAAAGTAATTTTTTATTGTTTCAAAATAAATATAAAAGCAATGCTGAGAAGAATTAACAAATCCAATTGCTTTTTATGTAAGCATTAAATATGATGCATTGATGCAAGCATTAAATACGATGTTTTAACGTAAGTATTAAATATGATTCTTTTTAATATGATGCTGTAATCCAAGCATTAAATACGATGTTTTAATGTAAGTATTAAAAACGATGTGTATTAAATCTGATGCTTTATACGATGTTTTAATGTAAATATTAAATATGATGCTTTTTAATCTCATGCTTTAACCCAAGCATTAGAATGTTATTACGATGTTTTAATGTAAGCATTAAATACGAAGTTTCAATGCAATCTATGAAATGCGATGCTTTTGATGCAAACATCTTTACATAAATATTCAATGAAAAATATTTTTATTACTTTAGATTGTAACCTCGTCTGTAAAGAATGATATAAATTGCCGTGAAAGTCCTTAAAAATTCGTATAGATCGAAGCTTCGGTGTAGTAGTTTGTTTTCTTATTTCTTCTAGCTATTTTCTTTTCTGAAGGGTTTTTTTTTTTTTTTTTTTTTTTTTTTTTTTTTTTTTTTCAATAATAAAATGTACTTTCTACATTAAATTTTCAGATATGAAGGGCTTAAAAATCAAATCGTAGTTTATTTTTATTGCACGTAATTAATGTTTCTTTATCTATTAAGTTTTATTTTTATTACATGTAGTTAATTTTGCTTTATTTATTAGGTTTTATTTTTTATTGCATGTAGTTAATTTTGCTTTATTTATTAGGTTTTTATTTTTATTGCATGTAGTTAATTTTGATTTATCTATTAGGTCTTATTTTAACCGAACGAAGACTAGTGCCCACACAAAACAAATAATGATGAACAAAGCGGGGTAATCTGCATTGCATTGTAGAAAATTATTATAAATATTTTCCAATCATAGAACTGGTGATATTATATAGTAGTACAAGATGCCCTTGAAAGAATTTGAAAAAAAAATTATTATCAATGAATTGGTGTGTACATATAATTTTTTTTTTTAATAATTTGCTATGTACATCCAGAAACTCAACATTCCTTTTTAGTAAAAATAAATTTAATTCTTCTGGTGAAAATTAGAAAAAATACATAAAATATTTTTACCATGGTTCGTACTAAATTAAAAACAATAATATTATTTTTTATATTTATTACAATATATTTTTAGTGTAGAAAAAATAAATCTTGTGAAAATTTCATTTTAAACTATAAATGACCTCCCATTCTGGGGATTTTCTCCTATACGACACGCAAATGCTAGGGAGTTACCCTCTAGATGTCCTCTCTTCATCTTCCGTAGGTGGGCTGTTTGTGGCTTCTTGGGTTTAAAGGGAGACATGGAGTACCACCGACGTACAGAAAAAAAAAAAACTGTAAACGAGAGAAAAGCATCTTTTTTCCTTTAATTTTTCTTTTCTTTCATTTTTCATTCCTTTTTTTTTTCTTTCCTTTTTGTTTTCTCTTATATTTTTGAATTGAATCCTAACTTAAAATAGAATTTTTTTATATTTTTTTTTTGTTTCATCTTATTGTTGAGCACTATTTCAATATTTGTGTCTTATATCTAACTGATAGTTAAAAAAAAAAATCTTCAAACTTATACCTCAAATAATACATCTCAAAATTGAATACTTATGCTATTACATTTTTTTTTAACCTAAACTCAATATTTATATTCGATATCTAACTGATAAACAATAATAATAAAAACCCTCAAGCTCATATCTCAAGTATAACATTAATTTGTTTATTTTAATTTTTACTTATTTTTTTTTAATTTTCTTTTATTATTTTTATTTTAATTAATTTATTATTTTTTTAACAATATTTATGTTCTATATCTATCTAACTGATAAAACGAAAAACAAACACCTCAGGCTCATGTAATTTAAGAAAAAAAATGCTCTAAAACTTTATTTTCTCCATCAATCACTAGATGGCGCTGGGCAATAAAAGAATGAAGTTTCTATCTCAGTCAAACTGCTCCCCCCGTTATCTTCATCTATTTTCCAGGGAATTTTTATTTATTTATTTTTTTTTTTTTTTGTAGCTTTTCCTTTTTGTGGTTTTTGTGTGCAGACGAATCTTGGGGTGCTCTGCAGGGGGTCGAAATGATCCCGTAAACACCCTGCTGAGCCGATGCACCCTCGGGGATGTTGATTCAACTGCGGCGTCAAAAAACTGAAAGCTGATTTTTTTTTTTTTGAACCGTGCAATTGAGCAGAGTTGTTTTTGCCCTGTCTTGCCCTTTTATAGTTTTCTTTATAGACTTACTTTTTGGATTTATTTCTTTTATTATTCAACTTATCAACAATCGATACATTTTTCAATGAAGAGAAATCCGAAATAATGCATGCATATATTTTTGGTATTATTATTGAAAGCTTTCATGGCGATTTATTACACTGACTATTAATTTTAGTAAAAATAGAGAATCATGTTTGTTTTTATTTAGTGTTTCGTATATTTTACATGATATAAGGATTATTATTATTATTAAATGAATACTCAAAATAAAAAATTGAAATATGTTATAATATAATTGGTTTATAATATAAAACTTATTATTGTTAATAATATAAAAATAATTGAAAAAGTGAAATTGAACTAATTAATAGGTTTATTATAGGAAGGAAAAGTTATGCATAAATGGTTGTTAAACTTTTATTCTCAATCATTCATTTAAAGATTGCACTTGACTGAAATGAATGTTTCGAATGCTTGAGTTTACATTAAATTGAAATTAAAACCAATTAATTAATTGGTTATTAATAAATTGAGTAAACTTAATTGAAAAACTTAACCAATTAATTACTTAATAATTAATTGCTTAAAGTTTACTAATTAATTACTTGATATTATTGAAAGATAAATTTAGATATTACCCTTTAAAAACTTAACCGGTTAAACTTAAACCAATTAATTAATTAATAACCACTTAAATTAAATTTTCAACAAAGTTATTATTACAAAAGAAAAATTCAATAACTTTTCAAACAATGCATTTGTGAAATAAAAATTATTTTTAACTTTCAAGTCTTTTATACTGCATATAGTATCTTCTATTGATTTTTCAGAAAAATTCTTACATGAGAGTTTTTAATGAATATGCTAATAAGTACTGTTAAATATAATATTGTATATTTATAACTGTATTAAAAATTTAAGCAAGTAAAGAATTGTAAAAAGAAAAAAATCATTAAATTAATCTGAATGTCTAGATATATAAAAGCATTAGATATTTATCGATATATATAGATCTATATTAGATATTTATATATAAAATATTAGATGTTTATATATAAAATGTTAGATATTTATATCTTAGTGTTACTAATGTGGTCTGGTGTCAGCATGTTTGTTGACCGTGTATATTAAAATTTATTTAATGTATTAAAATGTATATTTTCACACAAATGGTTGAACAAACATGTCGATACGACATAAGCACAAATTAGGGGGCACAGCGTAGGAGCCATGTCAGACTTCTACCTACGGATGCTTCATCACAACAGAAGCTGCCCCCTTTTAACTTCAGCCTTGAGTCTATACGGGTTCGTGGGCTTGGTCTACATGTCTACCAAGTGGGATAAAGAACAGCAATAACAACATACTCTTAAAAATAAAGTAAGAAATTGGATTTCAAGACAGAAACAAATATTTCAAACTATAAATGCATCTAACAAAAGACATCCATAAAAGCCTGAAAATAATTTAAAATTTAAAAATTGAGAAATTAATGTTCAGTTCCTAAAAATGACTCCTATTTATTTAAAAACGTATTTCAAATGAATCAACATCATTTGAAGAGATACAACAACATGACGGTATTGAACAACACCAAAAGTTGAAAACAAATTTTAAACATTAAACAAATCAATGTTGAATTGTAACCATCCTTCTTCTGACATGCTGGTAAGAATGTCCCCTGAGGCGTTCAGAAGAAATGGTCAGATGGCTTAAGGCTCTCACCATAGAGATCGCATATCTTGCACATTTACGCTTAGCCGAGTTCCATCTCAATGTGGAAACCTTCTGTTAAACTGTGTCTTTCTTTATTTTAAATTCTGTGTTAAATACTGTG
Source organism: Caerostris extrusa (assembly GCA_021605095.1). Classification (NCBI taxonomy): domain Eukaryota; kingdom Metazoa; phylum Arthropoda; class Arachnida; order Araneae; family Araneidae; genus Caerostris; species Caerostris extrusa. The sequence goes on along the minus strand of BPLR01003213.1, from coordinate 36,297 downwards.
AATCCAAGTGATATGGGGTGTTGGTGAGTGTGTAAATAAAGGTGTGAGTTCTAAATCCTGTGCATCAAGTATTTCAACCCAATCTCAATTACTATCTGACGCCTAAAGTGTGACTCGTGCCTGCCCACTACATAATTTTAATAAGTGAGATGATAAAATTAAATTCCATGAAAGGAAAAATAAATAAATATAAAAAAACCATCTTACAAAACAAAAAAAAATAAAGCCTGAAAATAATTTAAAGTTTAAAAATTGAAAAAAATTAATGTTTAATGCTTAAAAATGTCTTCCACTTATTTAAAAAATCTTTTCAAATGAATCAACCTCATTTGAAGGAACCCAACAAAATGAGAATAATTAACAACACTAAAAAGGATTAAACAATTTTTATACGTAAAAAAAAAACAAATTTATGTTGAATTTTTTAATATATGAGGTGATAAATTAGATTTCCATGAAAGAAATAAAAATAAAAAGGCATCTTACAAAATAAAACAAAAATCCTGAAAATAATCTAAAGTCTAAAAATTGAGAAATAAATGTTCAATTCTAAAAATGCCTTCCTTATAATAAAATATAAATATAACAAAATAATAATATAAAATAATAAAACATGAATATATTTATATAAATATAAATATTTTTTATTATATTATATATTCCGTATAATAATATAATAAAATATAACTTTTTATAAACTTATTTAGAAAAACTTTTAAAATGAATGAACCTCATTTGAAGGAACCCAACAAAATGGCAGTATTTAACAATTACAAAAGTCAAACACAAATTTTAAAAGTTAAACAAATCAATGTTGAATTTTAATATATGAGGTGATAATTTAGATTCCATGAAAGAATTAAAAATTAAAAGACATCTTACAAAACAAAAAATTAAAAAAAAGCATATAAATAATTTTAATGTGAAACGTTAATGTTATATTCCTAAAATTTCTTTCCGAATCAACATAATTGGAAGGAATACAGCAATATGCCTGTATTTAAAATATTAAAAAAATGCGATAATAAATTTTAAATGTTACAGTTCAGACAAATCAATGTTGAATTTTAAAATTTTCTTTATATAGATAACATCATTTAATAAATCAATATGACTCTAAATCAGCATTGCTTTATTTAAATGATATATTATGAACATAAAGCTGTACAAACTTTTTAATTTTTGTTCATTTTTTTCATGAAAGGGTAATTCCTTGCCCTTTCCTTGAAAATATTTTCAATGCATTACATGTATGCTTCTTCTATGTCAGGATATCGCTGTCTTCTTGCTGTTTCCTTTATCTTTCCTTTATGACATTTACTTTCCTTGATCCTACGAAGAGCATTCATCACATAAATAATGAAAGCCTGATGGATAGTGCATTGGGTTTCGGGTTTGGGACCTGACAAATGAAACGCAACCTAAAGCTTCTATGTCTACACCCGGATTAGGCTTTTAAATAATACAGGGATAAATGCGTTGACAGAAATATCTTTCTATTAAAGCCGAGCAGAAGGGGAATAGAACTCCTTAGGGATAGTCATTCCAAATTGTAAGGAATAAAAAGGATGGTACATTAAGAGAATGGTGTTGTAGGTCCTAAAGAGCTGTTACTTGGACAACGCTGATTCCGCTACATACTTGTCGTTGTAAAGTCGAATGACCTCTTTAGCACCGGTTCCTTCCCCCTTCCCTTCTTCTATGGTCGTTCTACAGGTGGTTCATAATTTTAACGCCGTCACTTACTCTGCTAACGAATTCTTTCTTATCAAAAGATTTGGACAACATCAACACATTTGTATCAACTATTTATTGAAATTGGGGCCTGGTGGCCGAGTGACTAGCGCTCGGAGCCACAAGTTTCGGGTTCGAATCTCGGCGGTGCCATGGATGATTGTACTGGTTCGGAATCCCCTTTAAATCGTAGGTCCAGGTCTAATATATGACTGTAGAGCGTTGTGCGTACGGCTGACAACCTTACCCCGTAAAAAGAATACATCTCCTGTCTCGAAATCTGCTGACAGGCAGACGGCTGTGACCCACCATGGGGCTGTTGCGCCAATGATGATGATGATTTATTGAAATTACAATATTAACTTACAGAGTAAGAAACGGTATTTCTATAAAAACCAGTAGCTATAATTCTTCTGAGAGTCCGGGAGGGGTCTTCCACAGAGTGCAAAGCGCCAACTAGAGTCATGCTATAAATTCGAACTTTCGGGTCACGTATCCAGCGTTCGAAAATAATAACTAATAAATAATGCTCCAGTGGTGAATATATTTGGGTTTAGCAAGCAAATTCAGTTAAACCTTTCAACTTGCTAAAAAGAGTGTCATTATTGTTAAATGATTCAATGTTACGAATCTCCAGTCAAATTCCTTTGTCGGGGTTCTCGTGTTTCAAAAATTTATGCCGCGATCAGGCCATCAATAGTCATCGAATCTAGAGGATCTTGTATGTTGAATTATGACGATTTTTGAAAAACTAAGGTATTTATTTTTTGAAAATGTTGTTTATTGATTAATCTGTAAAAATCCATTGACTTCACTAATATCAGAAAAACTGTTACGCAAATTCCTGTACAAATATAGCAAGAGACTTTTTCTGATCATTACAGTGGTACTAATGTTTTTCATATCATTGTAGGGGCACTTAATGATGATATGTTTTTCATACCATTACAGTGGCACTTAAATTTAATTCCTCACTGTATATTCGTCCATTTAATTAAGCATTCCTTGTATTTAATATAAGGAGTTAACCTTACTCTAACGGTATGGAAAAAATCTCTAATGGCATTAGCCTTAAGCTTATGAAAAAAGTATTCCGCGATTATAATCTCTTTTTTCAGATAGAAATGGTAAACAATGGTTGTGGAGGTTGCGGAGTGTGTTCAGAAATAGCGGAAGTTATCTGTGATTATCATTTTTTTCGGTTATTTCGGCTTTTTCGAAATCAACTTCTTGAGAGTTTACTTTAGCTCTCGAAACGCCTCCGATATATATTCACACTCAACATTACTTGCTACTGATAACAGACATTTGTAGACTGAAGTGTTTCACAAATAGCACAGATAGAGCGCATTTTATGCAAGTTACTGATTTTAATGAGAAAATTTTTAAATAACAGACCGATTTCTAATTTTCTGTTGCATGCAAGAAAGTAAATCTTCTTCTATACTGGCATTACAGATTCAGTTTCCAACACAACAGCTTTCCATCTGTCTCGCTCCAATGTCAATTTCTTCAGTTAATAATTTTCATTTGTCTAACATCCTCTTCAACATTATCAATTCACCTTTCCCTTGGTCTTCCTCTCTTCCTATTGTTGAACAATTTACATAATGCAATCCTTTTAATGATGTTTCCCTCATCTCTGCGATAGATATGTTCGAGCCAGAGGATTCTTTGTGATTTGATGTATCTCACAATATCTCTATTTTTAATTAGGTGTTCAATTTCTTTGTTTGGTCTTCTAATCCATATATTATTGTCAATTTTTGTCCAAAAATGGCAAGTAAATAAAAAAGAATATAAATTTAAATTGTATTTCATGCCTATTTAAAGTCATTTGCTGATATTTATATATACAAGACATTCCAAATTTGTGGAGCTTCAAGCAGATGTGAAAAATACATTTAAAGAAAAATATTTTTTTTATCGAAAATGGAAACGTAATGCAAGGTTCTGCTTCAACATTGGAAAAATAGGCGATACGAATTGTTGCCAATAAATAGAATGTATTTGATAGTTGAATTGTTTTCAGCAGACCTGTATCTAGATTTCTACAGTCTTGAATACATCGAACTCTGTCACGTTGTTGCATAGCATATATTGGGAAAATAAGTGATTTGAATTGTTGCCAATAAATGGTATTTATTTGAGTAGTTGAATTATTTTGAGCAGACCTGTATTTAGATTTCTATGTTCAGCAGACTTAAATACATTGGACTCTGTCACTTTGTTGAAAAACAACAGTTAGTATTAACAGTTAGTATTTATATTTCATTGTGGCTGTTAATGAATCGAAACTGATTCTAAACCGAGCTAAATCGCAGTTGAACCTCAAAGATCTGGAAAAATAGCCAAATTATGATTGACTTGAAGCTCAATTTTCGGACAGTTGTATTGTTCAGGATTTTACAAAATATAATATTGTCATGGCGGCACTCGACAAATGTTTTAGATTTTATTCCATACAATCCGTCAAATGATAATATAAACGATGTTCTAAAAATATTTTATTAACCAGATTAACTGACATGGAAGAATCTAGAATAAAAAAACTGCTAATTGACATCGATCTGGAGACAAACGTCCATCTCATTTATTGCGACATATGAAAGGTTTGGCTGATTGTTCAAGTGATCAAATCGCTGTGACTCAAGAAGCACAGGCAGTTTTATCCATCAGTAAAGATCCACTGGACAATGTTGCAGAAATTGCAGATAAAAACTCTTAGTGTCTACAATTCACCGGAAGCATTTTTCCGTTGCAAAAATTGATACCACCGTCACCAATTCTTTATCATTTGAAAATATGAAAACGAAGCTTTAGAAGCAAGCATAATAGGATCACGCAGCAAATCCAGAAATTCCAGAGATTGTAGCAGCAGGATCGTCTAGTTCAGCTAAACACAAGTTCTGTTGGTACCACTATAAATCTGTCGAAAATGTTAAAAAGTATATCCAACGTTATAAAGTATATCCTTAGAAAATATAACTCGTCATTTTCCTTTAAATGGCCGGTCGCTTGAGGAGGCTAACGATTATGGTAGCTTGAATTGTCGCTACTTTCTCTTCGATAAAACGAATTTAAAAACTATTTGATAGGTTTTTTTAGAGCTGAGGTTTCTGTAATCACCTTACATATATAAAATAACTCCTTCAGAATTTAAATTTTTATGCAGCTAACTCAGCACTAGTTAAAACTTATGGAACATAATTAGTTCAGCTAGATCTTAGTAGGAGAAGAAAATTCGTCTGGCAATTTGTAGTTGTCTCAAAACTTATCAATGGCGATAACTTTTTGCAGAACTATGGCCTTCTGTTTGATTTAAAAAAGGAAACTTTACTGCACTTGATATCAATCGCGACGATCCCGACATTCGTACACTTAGAAGGATTCAAAAGTATCACATAAAAAAATTTTGGATTAAAGAAAAGCGAAATCAAGCATAATGCGACTAGTGCCTTTGTCACTCATTCAATAGTGACAAAGGAGACACCAATCGTTTCCAATACTCGTAAATTAACTCATGATGAATTAAAAATTCCAAAGGTTGAATTCAAGTATATTTTTAGAACACAACAATTGTCCCCCATGTCAAGCTCTGAAAATCAAATTTGGACAAGATCCACCTTTAAAATCAACTTCATTCCCAGTTCTACAACAATTGCGCTGATAGAAAAGTAATAAAATTCAAAATACAAAAGTTGTCTTTTATGCGCCCCATACATTTCTGATTATGCAACATGTTAATAAGCTTGTTTAAAGAATTTTATGCCCAACAATTGTAAACAGTAGCCTGTCAAATCGACTACCTTTTGAAATCAACTTCCTTCCCAGTTCCACAACAATTGTCCCGAGAAAAATTAACATAGTAGCCGTGATAAACAGAGAACAAGGTTATAAGTTATCCCAAATGCCAAGATGGCGCTTGCTGTGACAGATAACAGTCATAGAAGCTGGTTCGAATTAGCTCCGTATCTCAACCGTTTACAATTCAGAGAATGTTTGATCCGTATCTGGAGTCTGAGATTGACAAGACTTTTTGTTTTCTTCTTTCTTTTTCCATTTGCCGTCTTTCGGGAGAGAGAGATAACAGTTAATTATGCTTCTTGTTTCGGTCAAAAAAATTCCCTTGGTGCCTGATTTCTGCTGATAACGAAATTAATGTCGACACTTTCAGAACCACCGAAGAGTGAATGATTTGTTCTTCCCCGAAGCTACGCTGAAAATAAATAGTCATTTCATTTGATTTTTCTCATTTCTTTATTCGTTCTTTTAAGGGCAGTATTTTTTTAATGCATACTATAACAAGCGATAAACGTTTTGACTAGTTATGAAGATAATAAAACGAGCCCGGGATTGAAGATATTGACAAACTACTTGAATGGATCATTTATATCAAAAAGCAATTAACTTATGCTGATCGTTAGTTTTGATTCATTTTATGTAATTAAATATTTAATTGCCGCACTTGAAATCAGATGGAAATAATCTAAAACATTATTATAGCTATAATTTTTGGTAACAATTTTAGATTAATTGCTATTCAGAGACTTCTGATTATTTCTTCCAGTTCAGTTTCCCATGCCATAGACACTTTGAGCCCTCGCCTAAGGCATTGTTCCGCATGAATTTGGCAACCATTAATCTAACTACATTGGTATTTATAACCATTTGTATCTATGTATAGATGTATTTATATACATTTATATAAAAAGTAAATAAATTTAATAATAATATTTATATATATTATGTAATAAATTTAATTAATAATATTTGTTTATATTTATATAAATAAAACATATGAATACATTTATATTTATACACATAAAAGATATGAACAAAAAGGGAAAGGACAACTAATGCAGCAAAACATCAAAAGAGAAAAAAATGCAGAAATATAAAATATATCTTGTGACGTGAAATGACTACATAGGTTACTATACTGCACGTTGACAGATACATTTGATTTAATCTAATTAATCTCTTAATATAACTTTTTAATTTTTAATTTATATCTGTATTTATGTAGATTCATATAAATAAAACATATGAATACAACAAAAAAGGGAAAGGAAACTAATGCAGCAGAAGATCAGAAGAGAAAAAAATGTAGAAACCTAAAATATAAAAACTATATTTTGTGATGTGGAACGAGTACATAGGTTACTATAGTGCACGTTGACAGATAAATTTGATTTAATCCAATTAATCTCTTAAATCTCTTAATATAATCTCTTTAATTTTTAATTTATATCTGTATTTATCTATATTTATATAAATAAAACGTATGAATACAACAAAAAAAAATTAAAAGGACAACTAACGCAGAGGAAGAACAAAAGAGAAAAAGTAGAAATATACAAAATGTATCTTGTGACTTGAATGACTACATAGGTTACTATACTGCACGTTGACAGATAAATTTGATTTAATCTAATTAATCTCTAAATCTCTTAATATAATTTCTTTAATTTTTAATTTATATCTGTATTTATGAAGATTCATATAAATAAAACATATGAATACAACAAAAAAGGGAAAGGACAACTCATGCAGCAGAAGATCAGAAGAGAAAAAAATGTAGAAACCTAAAATATAAAAACTATATTTTGTGATGTGGAACGAGTACATAGGTTACTATAGTGCACGTTGACAGATAAATTTGATTTAATCCAATTAATCTCTTAAATCTCTTAATATAATCTCTTTAATTTTTAATTTATATCTGTATTTATCTATATTTATATAAATAAAAACGTATGAATACAACAAAAATTAAAAGGACAACTAACGCAGAGGAAGAACAAAAGAGAAAAAAAGTAGAAATATACAAATGTATCTTGTGACTTGGAATGACTACATAGGTTACTATACTGCACGTTGACAGATAAATTTGATTTAATCTAATTAATCTCTAAATCTCTTAATATAATTTCTTTAATTTTTAATTTATATCTGTATTTATGAAGATTCATATAAATAAAACATATGAATACAACAAAAAGGGAAAGGACAACTCATGCAGCAGAAGATCAGAAGAGAAAAAAAATGTAGAAACCTAAAATATAAAAACTATATTTTGTGATGTGGAACGAGTACATAGGTTACTATAGTGCACGTTGACAGATAAATTTGATTTAATCCAATTAATCTCTTAAATCTCTTAATATAATCTCTTTAATTTTTAATTTATATCTGTATTTATCTATATTTATATAAATAAAACGTATGAATACAACAAAAATTAAAAGGACAACTAACGCAGAGGAAGAACAAAAGAGAAAAAAGTAGAAATATACAAAATGTATCTTGTGACTTGGAATGACTACTATATAGGTTACTATACTCCCAATGGCAGATAAATTTGATTAGAATTCAGTCTTGTAAAGGGCAAAAGAAGTATAATGTTTTAAAGGTCTGAATTCCTTGATGAAGCTCTTTTCAGGATAGTATAACAGTATTTTTTTCTACCTTTTACTACATATATATAAAGAACATAACACATGAGTGAAAAAAGAGATAATGCAATTAAACTGAAAATTATTTGATAAACACAAAGATCAAAAGACAAAAAATTGTATTGCCAGATCGAAAGAGAACACAAAAAATGTATACAGAATATATAAGCCCAGGGTGAAAAAAATATGTTGTCCAGGAAATCCGAAAAATCAAAGAAATTAATGAACCAAAGAAAGTCCATTATAAGATGCTTATGATAGATTTATCAAGGAATACACACCCTCAGGAAAATATAAACTATGTTATTTCTGTTCGCTAGATGACTGGATCCAAGTTAAAGGTACATCTAGCGCCGTATTCCGATAACAAGGAGGAAAATTACATTCGGCTTACAGACGCCAAGATATAGGACTAAAGATTGTATATTGGACTATTATATATATATACATATATATATATATATATATATATATATATATATATATATATATATATATATATATATATATATATATATATATATATAATACAGTACAGGAATAAAAAGTAGATGGACATGGAAAGTTGTCAGAAATTCAAATAGTTGGCATAAAAGCCAAAAATAACATTTGCTATACATAAATTTTCGTGTGTTCCCAAGTCAGTTTAATATATATATATATATATATATATGTTTGTGTGTGTGTGTGTGTGTGTGTAAAAGAACGAACAGAAAAATCTTACTAATAATAATCCAAATCCCAAACTTTTGGTAGGCTAATATCTGCCACATCTAAACTGTGAAAAACTTGCCTTTTCATATGCCGAAAGTGAGCGTTTAATTTTTTTAAACTGCATAGTACTATAGCTATACGAGCTATCTATTTCTGCGATATAACCAATATTAAAGTAATACGAACGGTCCGTATCTGCGATACAGCCATTACTATCGTACCAGCTAGCCGTTTCTATAACAGTTATTACTATAACCACATGAACTAGCCATTTTACAATATAGCCGTACGAGCCAGCCGTTTTTACAATATAACCATTACTACGATTAGCCATACGAGCTAGCTGTTACTCTGATATAGTCATTACAGCGATATCATAGAAAGAACCCATCTTTTCGATGCCAGCAATGGGCCAATACAAGAAACAAAATTTCAGGTTTTCAATTATATTTCAATAAAAAAAAAAAAAGACTAGAAATAACTAAAAAATCAAAAAGTTGTTATTTCTTGCCAAATTTATTGGCCCACGCTACATAACTCAAGCCTCATTTAACACTTTTCAGTTGATATATTTTTTGCAAATAACATCAGCTGTTCTTAATTAAACTTTCTGTTTTTTTTTTTTTTTTTTTCATTAATAAAAAAATTCGACCTTGAAGAGGTTATTCTTTTCTTTATTTTTTAATCATAATTAATTTTTCTTAACTGTAACTTAATAAGCAATTCGTTAAATTCTTATTGAAGTAGTTCGATCCCTACTAAATCTTCCCGGCGACGTCTTTGTAACGACTCTGTTGTAATTTAACTACCATTTATTCCAGAACATGCTTCGGCCCAATTTTTCTTGCTTTACACATCTTGCATACAAATCGTCTGTCTACCCCTTCATATTCTTTTTTAAAAAGAATTCCATCCAAATCCTTATGGGGATCTCAATTAAGGACATAAGAATAAGAACTAGTAAATCATTTATTAAACTTCGAAAGTAATATTTAGCATAACTTGTTAATGAATAAATTAGAATAACAATTTATATTTTGACATTAAATGACTGCGTTAATAAAATATTGTCATTGATTATAATAAGGTTTTGTTTTAATATCATCATCTTTTATTAACGAGATTTTTATTTTTGTGATTCTTTAGAGACTTGACGCCATACATTCTGAAGAGTGTTGTTAATTTTATGTTGTTGTTAGTATTAAGTTACTACAAGAAAATTTATTGTAAAGGAGCAACGCTAATGATTATAAACCCTTAGCAGGATGTATTGGACTTATTTATTTAAATGTTGTTAAATTGTATATAATTATTAATTTTAATTAAGTTCATTGTATGCAAGTTATTGTATGTTAATTGTATTAATTTTATGTTAATTGTATGCAAGTTAGTTTTAAAAAATTAATAAACATCAGTAATTATTTTTACGCCTATGAATGTAACATTATTTTTCAATTACCAAACTTTTTTTTTTAATGCAGCTGGCAAACACTTAGACAGCTTGGTCTTGGATGCCTTAAGGCAAACGCTGCACAGACGTTACTCACTTTGCATTACCCAGACGCGTGTAACTTGAAGATAAGCCACGAACGCGGAGTAACAATGCCCCGTAGCGCTCTACGATTCTATTAGGATTGGGACCTACGGTTTAAAGTGGATTCCGAACCACTACAAACATTCATGGCACGGCCGGGACTCGAACCCGAAACCTGTGGTACCGTGCGCCAGAGCGCTAGTCACTGACCATTCAGGCCCCTTAAATACCAAACTATTGACTAATAAAAACATAATTGTGTCTGCCAATAAAGCCTTTTATGGGTTAAGACATCTGTTAAAATCATAGCTCATATGCACAAAAACTACAGTTTTGTTATATAAAAAACTCTTATTGGATCTATTTTGGCTTATGGCTCTGAAGCATGGACGTTGGCAAAATCGGATGAGGTCCATTTGGGTATATTTGTGCGGAAGATTTAAACGGCTGTTCTTGGAGGTGTTAGGGAAAGCGATTGTTGGAGAAGGCGGTACAACGCAGAATTTTATAAATGCCATAAAGACCCAGATATTATAAAATTTATTAAGATCAATAGATTAAACTGGGTTGCTTGTGTATTTAGAATGAATGCTTTAAACCCTGTAAAAAGGCTCGTTTTGGCAAAGCCACAGGGACAAAGAGGAAGAGGACGACCCGAGTTGCGATGGATAGACGCAGTTGAAAAGATTTTGCTGTACAGAAGGTTAAGAATTGCAGGACCCTTGTCACCCAGAATGCATAAAAATCTCTTCAAAGGAAAGCCTTGGCCCACCCTGGTCTGTCGAGCTATTGATGATGAAGCTCTTGACTATTAAGTCATTCACCACCGTGACTACAGGTTTAGTAACAGATTCAGCGTTATCCAGGACGCAATCCAAAGAACCTTATACAATGCCATAAGCGCAAATGGAAAACAGCGAGTTCCGGAAGAACATTCAAGATTAATTGTCCAACATATGCTTGTGACTGGAGGAAACTTGTAAAATTTAATACTCTCCTGTGTATTGTAGAAATGCACTCTGTCACTATATCCACCGAGTCTCCTCATTATTACTAGGACAGAGTATTAAGTATTGGAGTAATTTTTAAAAACTTTTTTATAGCGTTATAAATATTACAAACACTTTCAATCAATTTTTAGTTCTTTTGATTATTTACACACATTTTTCAAAGATAGTTTATTTCGTTTATAGAAGCAAATACAGATTCCATGTGTTATTGTTTTCATATTTTGTTGAACAATAATTGCGGTGGTCGTTGAAATTTTTTAAAATTTGTTAGGGGGTCGCCAGTTACAAAGGTTTAAGAAGCACTGTTTTTGAAGGTAGAAAATTACAAAAGGTTGACTGTAAAAAGAACTACAATTTCATTAAGTATTTTTCTTCTAAACTAGTATTCTAGTGACTTCGTAGACCCATTTTTTTTTTTTTTTTTTTAAATTTATGTGTATTTCTATAAAAAATTCTACCCAGCGATTTTCATGAGACTCTATCGAGTTAATTTTAGGGTATTTCTGTACTGAGACAAGCAAAAATAAATATAATTTTTTAGCTTTATTGTATTGGGGCCTGAATGGCCGAGTGGCTAGCGCTCGGTGCCACAGGTCTCGGGTTCGAGTCCCGGCGGTGCCATGGATGTTTGTAGTGGTTCAGGATTTACTTTAAACCGTAGGTCCCGGTCTAATAGGATCGTAGAGCGTTACGGAGGCGTTGTTACTCCGTATCCGTGGTTTATCTTCAAGTTACACGCGCCCCCTGTGTAATGCAAAGTGAGTAGCGTCTGTGCAGCGCTTGCCCTAAGGCATCCAAGACCAAGCTGTCTAAGTATTTGCCAGCTGCATTAGAAAGAAAAAAAAAGGCTTTTCTTTATTTTTCATTCAATTTAGTTAAACTCCTTTCATTTTGTAGGCTTATACTATTCATTACACACATTCGAGTATCAATTGATGTGGCTTGTAATAATGGCTGTTTTTAGCTTTTCGTTATTTTTGCTAGCGGCTTTGTTGTAGACACTTTTCAAAAAACGATGTTTGATTTGATTTGATTTGGTTTGTTTGTCACTCTACGGTCATTTTGTGCACATTTTAGGCTAATAAGACCGGAACCTACAGTTTAACGTGGATTCCGAACTACTCACAAATATCCATGCCACCACCAGGATTCGAACCTCAAAAACGAGGAGAATCCATGGCTTTTTGTAATACACTCATGTCCATAAATTAAGGATAATTCAGAATCTCACAGAAATTGAACTCTAAAATAAAATTTTCACCTGTAGAATTATCACACACATCTTGAAGAAGAATATGTAAATTACAGGAAACCACCAGATGGCGCGGATAGTACGTCACAATGACGAGAGTGTAAGAGAGGAGCATATATGGAATGGTGACAAAGAAGTAAAATTGTTCACAAGCGCTTTAAAAGCCTTTCAGTGCAATTACCGCATAGTTATGGCAAAAGGAAGCATTTGGGTGATTTTTTACGTGGTAGAATTATCGGACGACTGGAATGTGGACGTACCCAGCTGGAAGAATCCGAGGAACTTGAATCGCCCAGAGTGTCATTTCCAGGCTTTGGCAACGATTCCAAGATGATGGTAATGTGAGTAGACGTTACAGCACAGGTCGCCCCCGAGTTACAACGCCGAATGAGGACCGGTATTTAGCAGTTACTGCCAAAAGAAACAGACGGAGCACAGCATCAGACCTGTCTCGTCAGCTCTCTTCAGCTACCGGTACGACAGTTTCAAGGCAGACCGTGTACAGACGCTTAGGGCACATTGGTCTATATGCTCGTAGGCCTGTCAGATGTGTTCCACTTACCGCAACTCACTGTCGCCTGCGATTAACCTGGAGTAGAGAGCATGCATTGTGGACACCGCAACAGTGGTCTAGTGTGATGTTTTCCGACGAGTCCAGGTTTAGTTTGCAGTCTGATTCTCGCCGGACTTTCATATGAAGAGCGCCAGGTACCCGTTACCACCAAGAGAACACCATTGAACGACACCGTTACGGTGGTGCAGGATGGCTCGTTCGGGGAGGAATTATTCTTGGTTCCACAACTGACCTACATGTTCAGAGTGTAACGATGACAGGCCACATCTATCGGGATTTCATTCTGAACAACATGTACGTTTGTTTCGTGGCGCCATGGCTGCTGAATTTCTGTTTATGGATGACAACGCCCGTCCTCACCGTGCAAACATTGTAGACGAATGCCTTCAATTGGAGGATATCATCCGTATGGATTGGCCAGCATACTCACCGGACTTGAATCGAATAGAGCATGTGTGGGATATGCTTGGCCGACGAATTGCAGCCCGTCAACCCTCTCCCACCTGTCAACCGGGACTTCGGAGGGCATTGCTTGATGAGTGGTGTAATATTCCCCAAGATCAGATTGATAATTTGATACTCAGCATGCCTAGACGTTGTAAGGCCTGTATTGCATCGTCCGGGAGACATACTCCATATTAATCATCATACTAACCATGTTATATTGTTTTTTGTAAATAGGTTCTTTTTTGAAATTTGCTCCAGGGAGTAAAAATCGCAATTTTTATTAATTATGTCAAACATATAGCGTCTTTTTTTTGCTCTTTACCTTTTGTTTAATAAATAGACTTTACAAATAAGTCAAATTTGTTTTGCTTCTGTCTCTTTCTTTGCCTGAACATCATTATCCTTAATTTATGGACATGAGTGTATTTAGCATTTTGCCTCGTTAATGGAACTACCTGGTGGGAGTTATCCGTGTTTTCTCCCATGCTATACGCAAATGTGGGGTAGTTCCCCGGAAGGCATTACCCTCCTTCAGCGACAAGTAGCCAAGTCAGACTTCTACCTACGGTACTCCATCACAACAGAAACTACCCCTTCTCCACCCAAGAGTAGATTACTCACGGGATGTCCGTCTTGCACTGCAGAAGTGCATGACGGACATCCCGTGAGTAAAGGACACACAACAAAGTAAAATTGAATACTACTGTACTGGGATAGGGCCTGAATGGCCGAGTGTCTAGCGCTCTGGCGCTCGGTGCCACAGGTTTCGGGTTCGAGTCCCGGCGGCGCCATGGATGTTTGTAGGGGTTCGAATCCACTTTAAACCGTAGGTTCCGGTCTCCTATGACTATATGAGCGTTACGGAGCAAAAGTCAGACTTCTACCGACAGGTGCTCTTTCAGAACAGAAGCTGCAACTCTCTCCCTCCTTTCCTGAGGGATACGACAACAACTCAACTGGGATAAGCAAAATAAATTTAATTTGTCAACTTTTCCTTATTTTTCATTCAGCTTCAACTTTAGTTCAGATACAATTACAAACTATTTCTACATTCATCATCATCAATTTCGCAACAGCCCCATGGTGGGCCAAGACCGTCTATCAGCTGACAGATTTCGAGATGAAAGATGTTTTCTTTTTTTTACGGAGCAGAGTTGTCAGCCCTGCGCCCTACAGCCATATATATACATATATATATATAACCGGGACCTACAGTTTAAAGTGGATTACAAACCACTACAAACATCGATGGCACCGCCGAGACTCGAACCCTGTGACACAGAGAGTCAGAGCTCTAGTCATCCGGCCGTCAGGCACCTGCTTTTATCATCACGTCATGTATTTTATAAAGGGAAGCAAAATAAATAGTCGTTAGCTTTCCTTTATATTTCATTCAATTTTAATTCAAAAACAAAAATAGTATGGAATTCGAACCCGAAACCTGTGACACCGAACGCCAGTCACTCGGCCATCAGGCCCTATTTCTACATTGCACATGTTTAATGTTAATTGTTTTGGATGTAGTAATGGCAGTCAAAATGTAAAAATAAGTTTTCTTTCACGTTACATTTTTAGGGCTGGGCCTGAATGGCTGGCGCTGTGGCGCTCGGTACCACAGGTTTCCGGTTCGTGTCCCGGCGGTGCCATGGACGTTTGTAGTGGTTCGAATCCATTTCAAACCGTAGGACCCGGTCTAATAGGGGGCATTGTTACTCCGTGGCTTATCTACAAGTTACACGCACCCACTGGGTAATGCAAAGTGAGTAATGTCTGTGCAGAGCTTGCCTTAAGGCATCCAAGACCAATCTGTCTAAGTGTTTGCCAGCTGCATTAGAACAAAAAGAAAAAAAAATTTTTAGGGCTTGAAAGCAATTATTAAACAATAACATATATCACGAAAATGTCTAATAATAGCATTAGAAAATAGCAACTGTAAAATTCTTTAATCGATCCTTCTGTAGTTGTTTCCTATTTGTATAATAGCGTGGGATCATATGATGCCAGAGATAGCCTTCGTCTAAATTTGAAATCACTTGTTTTTTTGAAATATCAATAATGTTATCTCTAGATATCAAAGGAACTCGTGTTCGATGTGGCGAAAACAGAAGATCTTCGAGTGGACAAACGATTATAAAGCAGACATTACCATTAAAAAAAAATTCTGCCAAAGATAGGATCATTTATCTCTCAAGAATTTAATTTTCGCGTACTTTAGTTTCGTAGAAATCAATAACGATTTTGATTTGAAGGTTAAATGGTGCAAATGGATAATTTGAAAATGATGTTTTCGAAAACATCATTTTTCGATGTTTTCAGTTTCCTGTTTGAAAACACTTGATATACTCACATCTTTCGATATTTTATCTACAAATAAATAAATTATTTTCAGCAAAATGTTCAACTGAATTAGAAATAAAACAAAAATGATTATTTTTGAATTGATTTTCGTTGAATCCATTATGAGCACACTTGACGTATTCAAAATTTGCAATATTTTATCTAGAAATAAATACGTTATTTTTCACACATTGCTCAATTGAACTAGAAATCCTTTATAAACACTCTTGATGTACTCAAATTGTTCAATATTTTATCTAGAAATAAATAATTTTTTTTTTAACAAAATGTTCAATTGAACTAGAAATGAAACAAAAATGATGCACATGATTATTTTTAAATTGATGTTTCGTTAAATCCGTTATGAACACTCTTTATGTCCTCAAATTCTTCGATATTTTATCTAGAATTAAATACGTTATTTTTGACACAATGCTCAATTGAACTAGAAATCCCTTATGAACACTCTTGATGTACTCAAATTTTTCAATGTGTCATTTAGAATTAAATACGTTATTTTTTAACAAAATGTTCAATTGAACTAGAAACGAAAATGATTCACATGATTATTTTTAATCGGATGTTTCGAAGAATCCATTATAAACACACTTGATGTATTCATATTTTTGAATATTTTATCTAGAAATAGATACGTTATTTTTGACAAAATGTTCAATTGAACCAGAAAGGGGACAAAAAGGATGCACATGATTATTTTTAAATTGATGTTTCGTTAAATCCGTTATGAACACTTTTGATGTACTCAAATTTTTTTTGTGTTTTATCTAGAAATAAATACGTTATTTTTGACACAATGTTCAATTGAACTAGAAATCCTTTATGAACACTCTTGATATACTCAAATTGTTCAACATCTTATCTGGAAATAAATAAACTATTTTTAACAAAATGTTCAATTGAACTAGAAATGAAGCGAAAATGATGCACATGATTATTTTTAAGCGGATGTTTCGTTGAATCCATTATGGACACTCTTTTTATGTACTCAAATTCTTCGATATTTTATCTAGAAATAAATACGTTATTTTTGACACAAATTTTGATTGTGCTAGAAATGGAGCGAAAATTTCTATAACAAATAAGTTAGAAACTCGCATGCCGTTCATGTTTTAATAAAAATTAAGCCTCTTTTGTGACTCGTTTATTTTTTATTTATTAAAATTAAATGATACTACTAAATGATTTATTGCTATTTCGTAATATTGTAGTTTCCTCAAGTAAAATTCCTTAAATAAATTTAGGAAATCAACTATGTCTAAAGCCATATAAAACTATATCAATGATAGCATATTTTTAAAGAATTCGTGTTGGAAATCATCCAATGAGTCACTAAAATAATTGGTATTAGCAACGTGCTTTGTAAAGGCTCTAATGGACAAGTGCCAGATTGGGTAACATTAACTGGTTTTAATATTTACAGGACTTCTATCAAGGACAAAGTCAATAAAGAAAGATCAAGGGTAAAGCAAAATTTCCAAGCAATTTTAAGGATAAATACCTATTCTTTCTGAAAATGCGCAATAATTTTTTTAGCGTGATACAAGTGTGATTGCATTTATTAATATTTATTTCAGTGTTATTCTTAAAATTAAGTAATTAAATGGTTAGAATAATATTCTTGCTCAATATACCTATTATTCTATAAAAATGATCTAATTTCATTCAAAAACACATTTTTCTCTCAAAAGCACTTAGCTGTCAAAAAAAAAAAGTACCAAAACTTTAATTTTTCTATTTTTTTCTTTCTAATGCAGCTGGCAAATAGACCATGATCTTTTTATGTCATAAGGGGCTGCACCGACGTTACTCACTTTTCACTACTCAGTGGGCGCTTGTAACTTGAAGATAAGCCACGGACGCGGAGTAACGATGCCACCGCAACGCTCTATGATCCTATTGGGACCGGGACCTACGGCATAAAGTGGATTCCGAACCACTACACACATCCATGACAAAGCCGGGATTTGAACCCGATACCTGTAGTACCGAGCGCCAGAGAGCCACTCGGCCACCATTTTTCTGTTAAACACTAATACTTTTTATGTATTTTCTTGAAACTTCGCACATTTTTTGCAATGGTAATCTTAAATTTAAGTGCCAATTTTCCACCTGAGTTCATTTAATACAAATTCAGTGGCATGTTCAAAGCTCAACACAACAGTTGTCAAATATAACAGATTATCACGGATCAACGAATTTTAGACTTTTAGTTGTTTGATTATAATTTATCGTTCATGAGGATGATGTTTATAGGAGCTCACTGGCCCTAGTAGTCACAGCTAACGTACATTGTCGATTGAATCAGAGATGAAATGCTGAGGAGCAGCTATTCCCGCGTGAACGCGTGACAGCCAAATGACAATTCCCACCACACTGCGTGCTAGAACGTGACTGGCTATTTAGATTTGATGCTACATCACGGGCTGGAGCGAGATCAGCAGCGAATGTGTTTAAGATATACCCAACCTGCAAGTACTAATATTTCTTAATTCTACTGATAAAAATAGAAGTGACAAGATTTTACTTATGTTGTAGGTTGTTTCTTATTCCACTTGTTTCTTATTCCATCTAGACCAAGTCCACGAACCCGTATGGACTCATGCTGGAAGGGAAAGAGGGCAGATTCTATTGTGATGGAGCACCTGTAGGTAGAAGTCTGACTTGGCTCCGTAACACTCTACAGTCATATGAGAGTGGGACCCACGGCTTAAAGTGGATTCCGAACCACTACAAACATCCATGGCACCGCCGGGACTAGAACCCGAAACCTGTGTCACCGAGAGCTAGACACTCGACCATTCAGGCCCAGATTTTACTTAAAAATGCATATACGAAAGTAAGATAAAATGTTTATTACTAAAGAGACTATCCTTTTTTTTTTTTTCTCCTCCCTTCTAAGAAAAGTATCAAAACAAAATTAGATTTATTTTGCAGGAGATTGAAACAGGATAAAATCTTCTTTTTGCCATTTCAAAAGAAGGAATGAGCAGAAAAGAATGTATTATATGTTGAGAAAAGTACGTGGCCTTTTTCTGTTTTTGAACAAAGAAATGTCATACCTAGGAAGATTTTATTTGTCGCTTTAAAGTATTTTTTTTCACACTTTAGGCTATTTAAACCGGTACCTATAGTTAAACGTGGATTTCGAACCACAAATAAACATCCATGGCACAGCCAGAATACGAACCTGAAGCCTGTAGTACCAAAGGCCAGAGCGCCAGCCAATTGACCATCAGGCCATGTTACTTTGGAAGAGATTTTAAAACCGATATGCGAGTGAGAGGAAGATTATTGTAGAAATTTTAAGTATAAATTAGCGAATGTTTGGGAAATTAAGCGACTGTCTAATATCCTGATTCCTGAAGTACCAAGGTGAGTCAATAATCATCCGAAGGATATTGTTTTCAAGTTTTTGGAGGTTTTACAAGCTACTTTTTGCTGCAGAGCCCTAAACTGGACTTGCATAAGTAACCATGGGACGCATGAAATACATGTAAATAAGCAGTTTGTTATGTAGCGACAGGTTAGAATTTCTACAAATTAGAGGATAGCTTCGTTAAATTTATTTCGAAGGTTTTTAATATGCTGAGAGTAAGTGAGATTTTTATTTATCAAGTGTGATGCTTACGACCGGATGACCCATTGGCTACCGCTCTGGCCTTTGGTACCACCGGTTTTCAGGTTCGAATCCTGGCGGCTTGGGCGTTTGTTATTGATTCGGAATTGGAGTCCTGATGATCGAGAGGCTAGTGCTCTGGCGCTCGGTACCACAGGCTTCGGGTTCGAGTCCCCATTGTGCCATGGATGTTTGTAATGGTTTTAATCCCCTTTAAGTCATAGATTCCGTTCTCATATGACCGTAGAACATCACAGAGCCTAATCGGCTTCTCACCCACATCATTCCCAAACTGTAGAGGGGGAAACTCAACTCTAGGCATAGTGATGTGATGATGTGGTGTAGTGTAGTAGTAGTGGTTCGGAATCCACATTGTACTGTAAGTCCTGGTCTAATTAGCCTGAAGTGTGCATAAAATCACGGTAGAGCGACAAATCAAACCAAGAGTGGTGCCTAAATATTTTACTTGTTTGGACCAAGAGAAATAAATAACTTTGTTGTTTGTAAAATTTGTTATAAATAGTTGTTGTTGTTGTTGTCGTGTCCCTCATGGGAGGATGGGTGCAGCTTCTGTTCTGATGCAACACTCGTAGATAGAAGTCTGACTTCTGCTCCGTGACGTTCTTACAGTCATAGGAGACTGGGACCTACGGCTTAAAGTGGATTCCGAACCACTACAAACATCCATGGCACCGCCGGGACTCTAACCCGAAACCTGTGGTACCGACCGCCAGAGCGCTAGACACTCGGCCGTTATAAATAGTGACAGTTGGGTTAGTAAATTTCTTTTGCTATTTAAGAGAATTTTACTTAATTCAAGTTGGAGTCATTCTTAATTCATGATGGTCTTTTCTTTTTTTTTTTTTTTTGTTAGAGGATAAGATTTTGAGGACATAATTCTGAATCCAGCTTCTATTCCTCCTTTTATTGTCTTGTTGCTCAAAATCCACGGAGGCGAAAGAAGGTAAGAATTATTTAAGATCGACGCATCAGTGAAAAGATTGCCCAACTTTCATTTCGTCCTATATTTGATTTACTTCCTATTTATTTCTGTTTTACGATTAGGATGCAGTGTGCCTTCACTGAAATGGACATCGAAATCTTCTACGGAAGATTTACGTACAATGAATGTCACAAGCATGTTTAGTAAAGTCTAATTTATTGCAATATAAAAACGGAATGATTCTTTCTCTTATCGTAAAGTTAACATGTGGGGAAATTGAAATCGAATAATTTATGGCAATGCATCCTTTTTTAAAATAGCAAACAAATGAAACATTTTAAGTATTTTTTTTCGTGGACTTTTATAGTATAAGTAGATTTAAGTATCAGTTATATTTATAACAATTATAATTTATTTTGATACATCAATTTAAAGCGCTGTATGTGGTATATAAAAGGATGATTACTTTAACTGTAATATTTATATAAAAATATTTTTTTAAACTTTTATTTCGACATTTTCAGAAGGCACATAGATAGACTTATGGTACTCCTTCTTTATGATACTTCCTATGGACACTCCTTCAACGCTACCAAGCATGTATTACTGTTGGTGGTCGCAATTTTTAACATTTATTATAAACATTGAATCATAAAAGAACCTTTGAAATAATGTTGTCAATAAAAAACATTTTTTTCTTTTGTCTCATTTTTTGTGTTCGTGTCTCAACACATCACTTCCGACCCTACATTCCTATACAAAAAAAAAATGTATGTTTTAGTAAGCAGTAGGGGTCTGAATGGCCGAGTTGCTAGCGCTCTGGCGCTCAGTACCACAGGTTTCGGGTTCGAGTCCCAGCGGTGCCATGGATGTTTGTAGTGGTTCGGAATCCACTTTAAACTGTAGGTCCCAGTCTAACATGACTGTTGGGCGTAGGGCTGACAACCCTACCCTGTAAAAAAAAAGAAGACATCTCATGTTCGAAATCTGCCAGTAGGCAGGCGGTCTTGGCCCACCATGGGGTGTTGCGCCAATCATGATGATGGTTTAGTAAGCAGTACCACCCCTCAAAGTTTGTGTAAATATTGTCAAGCGCCCAAGTTGGACAGATTCAAACAGAGCACATAATAGGGGAGAACGGTATTTTCGGAAGGATTTGAATTTCAATAAAAATAATTTAAATTTTTAATAATTAAAATTTTAAATTGCAAACTATCAAAAGAAAAATTAGATTAAAAATTTCCACAATAGCCATTAAATTGTTTCCTTTAAAAAATGCTTTGTGACGCGTATATCTGACTAGCACCCTTAACAAGTCATCGTAATCGATTCGTCCGTTTCCGATTTTAAAACGGATGTTACCTTTCCACACAATCGGTAGTCAATCTAGTATAGCAGTGATTCTCAAACTTTTTGATGTCGGGAGCATTTAAAAACCTACAAATAATTGTAGCGTACGATATGCAAATTTCTGAAAAATATATTATAATAGTTAAGTTAAATATTACAGAAAAAATAATGCGATAAAAAATAATAAAATGAAAAGCACCTTAAGTTTATTTATTCTTGTGTTTATGAGAAATGTGAGCCTGAAGTGTTCTAGCGATATCTTCATTGTAATTTTGAGATATTTATTAATAATATTTGAAAGGCAAATTCTCATTTCCTCGTCAATACATTGAAGATTTTCTCTCTTTCTACACTTCATTGTGATGCGAGTAGAAAATCCTAATTCCCATAAATAGGACTTTGAAAATTATAGTAAAAGTTTCAAAGCTTTTTTTTTTAAATGTTGACACGCATTCTTTCATTTAGTGGAATCCAAAAGATTTCAAGAAACAACTCCTTAAGTTTAACCCTCAACCCACTATCAGTGGCTATAACTATTAGTTCTTCTCCAGTTAATGTTAGAAGTTCAACTTCACAGAGTACTACTTACAAACGGCGTAGTCTCAAAGGCTGCAATGGTAATTTTTACAAAAATTGAAAATCGCATTGATGCCAACGCTTCTAATAGCCAACCATGGAATTGACCGCACGTGGTTTCTCTGGTACCTTCTTTGTCTCATTACTGCTGTTTGGCGACTTTTTATGTGGATAAAAGAAGAAAAAAAGCAACCAGAAAAGTTAGTTGTTTATAATGAAAGCGGTCTTTGAACGGGAAAACTGAAAAGAAAAAGAGTAAATATGTTTATTTTTACATATGGGCCCATATTTCTCTGAAATACCACAGGATGCACTAGAAATCTTCTAGGGTACAACAGTGAGCCTCTGCTGCACCCTTTGAGAACCACTGTTGATATTAATCATTTATTTATTTTAGATAGGTCAATCTCTTTCTCGCTTAGATTGTTTTATACTCCCTTTTTTTCAAAACACGCTTTCATTTAGCTCGTCAATACATAGGAACTCAAAGTCATATGCGCTTGAATCAAAGGCAACGTAATTCTGTGAAGTCCCTTAAATATTTTAGAGTTTAGATTAATTATTTATTTATAGGAAGCTCCATATATTTAATAGTTTATTTTCTACCATTACAGAAAATTGATATTGCATGGTGCTTATGCCTATTTGTCAATTGTATAAATGAACCCAAGGCCAACTTCCAATCCACCTTCCATCAGTGAGCCTTGGCACACCCTTTGAGAACCACTGATCTATAGCAACATTTGTTTTTATCGGATATAAGTGACATAAAGGATGCTTCTTAATTTTAATATTATAAGAGTTTGTGAGTAGGAAATACACGCCATTGAAGCAGAAAGTCTAAAGAGGATTTAAACTATTTTTGACCATTGAACAACTATTTGATTTTTTTTAAGCAGTTCAGTTATTATTTTGTTAGTTTTACTATTTAAAATTCTGCCAAAGATTTTTCGAATAGTTTTAACATGAATGTACAATAATGTTTTTTAACAGGAATGTACAATAATGTTTTTTGTAACAGGGAATGCACAATAATGTTTTTTAACAGGAATGTACAACAATGTTTTTAACAGGAATGTACAATAACGTTTTTTAACAGGAATGTACAATAACGTATTTTAACAGGAATGCACAATAACGTATTTTAACCGGAATGCACAATGTTTTTTAACAATTTACAATAATGTTTTTTAACAGGAATGTACAATAATGTTTTTTAACAGGAATGCACAATAATGTTTTTAACAGGAATGTACAATAATGTTTTTTAACAGGAATGTACAATAATGTTTCGATATGGATTAAACTGATAGACTTATTTTTATAGAATAGGCAGTGAAGTTTTCATCATGTTAACTATTTGCTTTTCACATAGAATATAGTTACAGTTGTAGTTTTATCAAATTTGCAAGTGAACTTTTAAACAATTTTTTGTAGTTTATTTTAACGTTTGGTTTCGTGAAAACGTGAAGACGTGTTAAATCTCTTTTCTTAGAACCGGTAATAAATTTTTCATCACGATTCTCGTAGACTGATTTCATCAAAACTATGTGAATACACTCTTTCGATGTGGAAGTTGTCATGATGACAGTTTTATAAAAAGGATTTTAGTAACAAGAGATCATGCAAATACGCAGCGAACTAGAGCACAGAATTAAGAAAAAGCAAAGCCAGACTTTCGTTTTATCTTTAACTGTTTTGCTGAAACAGTGTTTTCAACAGCCTAACCAAACTTTAAATAAAAAATTTTTTTGATTTCAAAACCAGTTCAATAACCCGAAATCTAACAAAAAAAAAAAAAAAAAAAAAAATTTTTCAAAATGTATATATTCCGATTTAAAATGCAATTTAATGTCGTCCATTTAATGTTCCGATTTAAAATGCAATTTAATGGCCCGTGGTCGCATGTGGCCCGCCTTGAATATTTTTCTGTGCGTGAGATTTATCACACTTTTACACGATATATTTATTTTATAATGGCCAATGTATTAATAAGAACCAATGTATTAAAAAATGCATTATGTGTGCATCCATATATTCAAAAATTAATTGTCGAAATTATGAGAAAAATTAGCTTGGATTTTAAAATAATATTCTTGCGAATATATGTCAGATATTGCCTGTTTTATTGAGTTTACACTTAGGAGTTCGCAGAATAATTAAATTATATTTTGAGAACTCATAATGATCGCGTTTCTTGGAACATCTAATATATAACAGGTTCTATATTTCACTTTAAGAGACCTCAGTAACGCAGCGACCATCCCTAGATACGCAGTTGATTGTTGAGAGCAGAGCAAACCAGAATACTAGTTCAAGTTGTTAACTGCGAATCGTTTTTAAGAAAATGAAATTGACCGAACACGAAACACTCTCAAACATAACGGACGCTAACCTGCAAAACCCATTATGATGTGCAAAAATATCAAAAATGCGATCTATTTGTAAAAGCTAAGTGAAAGAGTGGAGAAACAAATATCGCACTAGTAAAATAAATATTTTTAATGACTTCCTTTTATTATATCGTTTATATCTATATATTTTTATATTTCATTTTTAGTGTTCTTTAGTGTATATTTTTTAGAATGTGTGTTTAGTATCATTATTAAATTATCTCTGTTTACATGAAAGAAGAATAATAAACACAAAAATAATAACTCATTATGTTTCAATTTTTCACTCCAAAAAAAAATCTAAAGGGGATCTAAATCTAATATGGGGATATATAATTTTATATGTAGCGCGGAGTTATGATGCATTTCCAAAGTGGCCCGCAAGATCATTTGGGTTGGCCACCCTTAAACTAGATTTATGAAAGTAAATGTTGGTGTTTTACATATTCATGTCTAGATTTATGAAAGTAAATGTTATATGTTTTTCATATTTATTTAGTTCAAAGTGCTTTGCCAAATTTTAACAAAAATTATTCATGCATATATTTATATTTTAATTTTCGTGTTTACCAATGTTTTTTAAACAAATTTAACAATTTCATAAAAATATATATATATTACCATAGAACATAGAAAATACTGGCTCTGAACATGGTTGGTTTCCTCATCAAACATTATTAATTATAACATTGAAGTACATTAATTAGATAGAATATTCACTGTCGTAACCAAAAGACCTTCAAATATTTTTCATTCGACTGCTGGTGTGGCTCTTGTAGTCGATTAATGATCTCCTCTTCTAGTTGACATAAATATTCAGGAAAATTCACATAAGTCGCCGAACATAGACTGAAGTATAATTAAGCATTCATCATGATAAATTAGCCAAAGGTTTTCATTGAATTGTCTAATGATTCTTAAAGGTAAAATCCACAAACCAAAAAGAATGAAAGAAGAAAGAAAATATAAAACAATGTTTTGCTTCTACGTTTTCAATTATGTAGAACTAAAATTACATATTC
The DNA here is from genome assembly GCA_021605095.1 of Caerostris extrusa. NCBI lineage: Eukaryota > Metazoa > Arthropoda > Arachnida > Araneae > Araneidae > Caerostris > Caerostris extrusa. Next base: position 10,316 of record BPLR01003213.1, on the reverse strand, counting down.
ATAATATTTTGATAGTCTTTTTGGGGGAAGAGGGGGAGTTTTCATTAACATAATAAATTCCTTTCATGCATAATTTAGATGAGATTGTGGAAACTAATTGTTAGCGCTGCTTTTGTGACGCTAAAGTTTTTCAGTAAATTGAATAATCTTATTTGGACGTAAGAATAACAAGCAAAAAGAAAAAAAAAAAGAAAAGAATGCTAGCCTCGACCTATTTATTCAGTTACTCAGAAATGAAATCACATTTTCATAATATTTTATGCTTGATTTTATTATAATTTATTTTAATTGCATTATCATAATTGATGCTTATAATTTTTAAGAAAATTATTATTCCTTAATTTTAGAGGAGATTATGGAAGTTAATAATTAGCAGGGTTTCCTTAGAAGTTTTATCCTTGTGTTTTTAAATACTTGCACACTTTTTAATATTGTATAAATTTTTTTCCAAATAACTCTTTATTTAATTCATGCATACAGTTTAAAAATCAATTATAGCATTACTCAATCTTTTAGGACTCAATCAATAGGATTAGTGGATTGATGATTATTTTATTAACTGTGAGCCTGAAAAAACCTGGTGGATTTAGAATTAGGTCTCCAAACTGATTCTAAACCCGTTATGAAGTGAACCAAAAGCTTTCTCATCTATTTTTTGATCTCAGAATAAATTCATAGGCTGGAATGGCATTCCGTTAGCTCAAATATATGATTTGGTTTGGTTTATCGTTCTATGGTCATTTTATGCACACTTTAGGCTAATTAGATAGGATGCCAAACCACTAACAAACACCCATGCCACCGGCAGGATTCGAACGTTTTTTTCTTTCTAAGGCAGCTTGCAAACACTTAGACAGTTGTCTTTTTATGCCATAAGCAAGGGCTGCACCGACGTTAATCAATTGGCACTCTCCACGGGGTGCGTGTAGCTTGAAGATAAGCTACGGACGCGAAGTAACAATACCCCCGCAACCTTCTACGATCTTGGTAGACCGGGACCTACTGTTTATAGTGGATTCCGAACCACTACAAGCATCCATCCTAGAAACATCGAACCACTGCAAACTGCACCGCTGGGACTCGAACCCTGTGGTACTGAGCGCCAGGGGGCTAGCCACTCGGCCCTCAGGCCCCCAGGATTCAAATCTGAAGCTTGTAGTACCAAAGATCAGAGCTCTAGCCAATTGGCCATCAAATATATGAGAGAAGGAGGCGAAATTTCCAAAAGCTTAATATGAAAGTGAAGATTGCCATTCCGCAATGTGGGTACAGAGTAGCAAGTCCCCCATGGTGCAAGCTGAGTAATGCGGAATCTGCTACATATCTGTCCTTCCAGCAAGGAATGACCTCGTGTCAAAATACCCTGTACTTGGAAACAGCAACAACATTTCTTTAACTAGGTTTGCAATTGTTATTATTATTTTTTTTTTATGCATTAAAAAATATGTATTGAAAAGGGTCTGTGGCCTTCGTTTTCTGTGAAAAAAAATCCATGGAATAAAAAAAGGTTAAAAAAACCTTGATAGAGAATAAGAATAGGGCTTTCCTGTCTAGTACCTCTTATCACGTACACATCCAGGAAACAAAGTGACAGCCAAATGCAGACTGTCCTCAAGCGAACTGACAATAATAAGAAAGATTTCCAGTGATACCTTCGCTACACACGGCTTAGTGTTCAGCGGCCTCCATCCAGACAAAAATAACGAACATTCGGAAAGCACCGAAAAGAAACCTCTTACGAAATGGGAAATGGATGAAAAAAAAAACATTTCTAAAAATAGATACTTTGTATTGTACAGAAATAAAATTTCTATAGTTGAACTATTTGTTATATACTGGCATTAAAGTAATGTATTGAATGAAATTGAGTGAATTTAAAACAAAATATAGAATAAAAACTAAAGTAGTTGATGAACTTGCTGTATGAAAGTAGTCTTTTTGATCAAAACATCGTCAATTCAAACGAATATCTCAACAAATAAGGCAAACCGCATTTAAATGTTGCCTGTAAAGGAACTCTGCAGCGGTGGCCATAACATGGTTATTTTGGAGGAGTGCTGCGGATCTTACGTAAATAAAAAGTATGTATGAAAAGTTGTAAGCTAAAACGGATCAATATTCAAAAATAATTATTTTATTTCATTTCTTGTTGCAAACTTATTAATAAACTAAAATTAAACAATATCCAAGAGTAATTACCTTATTTCTTTTCTTGTTGCAAAGTTACAATAAACAAAAAAGGAAACAATGTCCAAAAGTAATTATTTTATTTCATTTCTTGTTGCAAAGTTAAACTAAAATTAAACAATCTTCGAAAGTAATTACGTCATTTCTTTTTTTTTTTTTCTTTTTTTTTTTTTTTTTCATTTTGCAAAGTTATTAATAAACTAAAATTAAATAATGTTCAAAAGTAATTTCGTTTTTTTTATTTTTTGTTACAAAGTTATTAATAAACTAAAATGAAACGATGTTCAAAAGTAATTATTTTATTTCATTTCTTGCTATAAGGTCATTAGTGAACTAAAGCTGATCCCTATCCAAAAATAATTCTACTTCATTTCTTGTTGCAAAATTAATAAAAATAATAAAAACATGTCAATGTCCAAAGGTAATTATTTTATATCGTTTCTTGTTACAAAAGTGCATTTGATTAAAATAAATGTAACGAAACAACAACTAATACATATCCCAAAGTAATTAGTTTATTTTGTTTCTTCTTGCAAGCTATTCATAAATATAGAGAGTAAAGGATGATATAATAAGGATATTAAATATTGGTCAATGAATTTGCTTTTTCATATATATTTTCCAGTATGTTAACTGGGGGAACAAGACATCGTTCACATTTCAAAAACCGTTCACCATCTTTTTTCGCTAAAGATGTAGGCTCATAAACTTTCTCAGTCAACATTTTATGTTTTTAAACTCTACTGTTTTTGCTGTATTCTAGTTAACTAATAACTTGCACAGTTTTTCCATTGCGAAAGCTGTTTCTCTAACATAAAAATATTCCATTGAGACTGCTGTTAGATTTCGTTGCTATTCCAAATCGAGTTTCATGTTTGAATAAAATGACTTGTTTCGATTGCTACAGAAATATATGTACGTGGGGGAAAAAAAAAACACATTTAACAATTATAATAAAAAATATGCTTCTTCAAACGGTAAGATAAAAACAAAATTTAAAACGATAGATAAAAAAAAAAAAAAAGTTTCCAAATCTGTTGACCGTCTTTTTTCGTTAAAGATATATATATATATTTTGTTCTAATGGAGCTGGCAAACACTTAGACAGCTTGGTCTTGGATGCCTTAAGGCTAGCGCTGCACAGACGTTACTCACTTTGCATTACCCAGGGGCGCGTGTAACTTGACGATAAGACACGGACGCGGAGTAACAATGCCCCCGCAACGCTCTACGATTATCCTATTAGGATCAGGACCTGCGGTTTAAAGTGGTTTCCTAACCACTACAAACATCCATGGCACCGCCAGGACTCGAACCCTGTGGTACTGAGCGCCAGAGAGCTATCCACTCGGCCATTCAGGCACCTTCGTTAAAGATATAGGCTCAGAAACTTTCTCGGTCATCATTTTATGTTTTTAACTCTACTGTTGCTCTTGTATTCAAGTTTACTAATAACTTGAAAGCTTTTAAATTGCGAATAACTGCTTCTTTAATGTAAAAGCATTCCATTGAGAATGCTGTTAGCTTTCACTGTTATTCTAAATCGAGTTTCATGTTTTCATAAAATACCTTGTTTCGATTGCTACAGAAATATATGTACGTGAGAAAAAAATTTAGCAGTTAAAATAATTACATATATCAATTATATAACTATATTTTTAAGTTTTTAGTTATAACAAAAAAATATGCTTCTTCAAACAGTAAGATAATAAAAATATGCTTCTATTAAAATATATGAGAAATTGTTAGTAACTCTATTTTGCTTTTAAAACCACAAATATGCACTGCGTCCGTAAGAGAGCGAATCAGGAAGAGGAATCTGTAAATTAACTTAAAAAAATTTTACTGATATTTCAGTTCTCGCTGCTGGTTTTTGTTATTTAAGATAAATAAAAAATGCTCTGTTTAAATATTCTTTCCTGAAATAGTACTTTCAAAGAGGGCCTGAATGGCTAGCGCTCTGGCGCTTGTTACCACAGGTTTCGGGTTCGAGTCCCGGCGGTGCCATTGATGTTTGTAGTGGTTCGGAATCCACTTTAAATCGTGGGTCCCGGTCTAATAGGATCGTAAAGCATTGCGGGGCTTTATTACTCCGCGTCCGTGGCTTATCTTCAAGTGACACGCGCCCCCTGGGTAATGCAAAGTGAGTAACGTCTGTGCAGCGCTTGCCTTAAGGCATCCAAGACCAAGCTGTCTAAGTGTTTGCCAGCTGCTTTAGAAAGAAATAAAAAAAAACTTTCAAAGATACATAACGTATCCACTCCTGGTATATAATATAATGATTTCTATAAATCATCGAATTTGAATTTAGATGAAAAAGCTATTTTAAAAGATATTCAAAGTCAGACACAATTTAATCAGGGAGTGATAAATACTTAAGCAAGGAATGTAAATGTTTTTTATTAGTTAACTTCAAGTGTTATACGTTTCCAGGTTTTAACTTTTAAAACTAACATAATAAATGATATGATTCAAATATTTTTATTATTTTAATTAATTAATTTGGCATCATGAAAAATTTAATTATGGAAGAAAAAAAAAAAGGATTCTAATACTAAAATTAAGAGTATTGATACAGATAATCGGAGGGATGAATAATATATTTGCGTTAGAAATATGTACACTTCTAGTATAATTAGACAACATTTCAAGTATCTCGGTAATATCATTATAAAATTGAAGTGTTATCACTTTCACTTCTTCTTAAAAAGCCGATATTGTGTTGAAAGATAGATGATAATCTTGTAGATAACGATAATTCAAGTGCGTTCTTTTCCATGAATTGTTTTTAAACATTACTTACAGAATATCCGTTAGTTGTAAAGGATGAACTAATCTCTCATTTTTACTTCGATTCAAAGAACCGTCTAAAAGGGATGAGAGAGAGAAACACGCTTTTGAAAATCGCTGAAATTTGAGCTAAATTCAATTTTAAAAAGTATTAAAATATAGCATAAAATAAAAATACATCAAAATTATATGGATATATTAAATTAATTTTGGCAGTTAAAAGTTTACACAACAAAAGTATAAAATAGCTCTGTTACTTACTTGACTTATATTTTTTTGAAATAATGTAAAATTGACAATTGTTTCTGACTTTTCCTATCATTTAAAATTGTTTTTTCACGTTTATTGAAAAGATGTAAATTTAACGATTGTTTCTGTCATTTAAAATTATCGATTCTTGTTTATTGAGAAAATGTAAAATTCATGACTTTTGGGCCTTTATGGGTCGTTTAAAATTGTGTTTTCATGTTTATTAAAATAATGAAAAGTTGAGACTATTTCTACCTTTTCGTGCCATTTAAAATGATACTTTTACATTTATTGAGATAATGTAAAATTCATGACTATTTTTGGCCTTTTCGTGTCTTTAAAATTGTGTTTTCCTGTTTATTGAAATAGTGTAAAGTTGAAGATTATTTCTACCTTTTCGTGCCATTTAAAAGTGCATTTTCATGTTTATTGAAATAATGTATAAAGTTGAGGATTATTTCTACCTTTTCGTGCCATTTAAAATTGTGTTAATAAGTTTACTTTTAATACTAAGTAATACTAAGTTTAATTTTATGGCCTTTTCCAGAATTCTTTTAAAAAGAAAGATTTTTGGTACAAATACACAATACCAAAACTTGAAATTAATTATTTTTTAGTAAAACAGATGCTTATAAATCTTTTGTTATACTATGCCTAGATGTGAACTACACAAGAACTATGAACGCACGAACTATTTATTTATTTTTATTTATTTATTTAATGATACTCTACAATGGAAATCCTCTTGAAAACAGAAATCCTGATTAAAGTATAAGAAATTTTAACTTAACGGTGAGTGTAAATAAAATCTTTTACTTAGTAAACTGAGTTATCCGAAAAATAAGTTTAATCCCGATTGTATTTTTCAGAATTCTTTTTTTTAAAAAGGAAGTTTTTTGGTACAAACACATAACATCGAACCATGTAAAGTAGCAAAGCTTGAAATAAAATATTTTTAGTAAAACAGGCGATTCTAATTCCTTTGTTATGCACTCCTAGATGTGGACCACACAAGAAAAAAGGGGAAGTCCTGTATTTGTCGATAAAGTAAACAGAAGTAATCTATAGCTCTAGAGTCTTGAGAGACATGGACTGAAAATGGATTTATTGTTGCATACAAACCCCGGTAGTGGTAGAGCCAACGGCAATAAATCTAATCCACAGTGTCTGAGTTCATTTCGAGATTACTCTGTGGTGATAAGGCTTTGGCAGTGATAAAAGTGTTTACTTTCTGGTACCATTCACTTGAGGAAGCACCCATCCCCTTTTTCTTACCCCCAAATACCCTAATTCCGCCCCATATTTCGAGAATTATACGCTAGAACACCTTACAGTTTCGAGGTGCTGACTAGAGGCCACCGTGTACAATCTGTAGACTTTTTTTTTTTTTTTGCAGTTTTATAAAAATCAGTTCTATAAAAACGCCATTTAAAAATGCTTTTGTTTTTTTTCACAACAAAAATAGACAAAACTTTGTGTAAGAGAAATATTAAGGTAACGTAAATAGAAAAAAATGTATCGAACATAACATAACAGCATAACATAATAGAAGTGAGCCGGACTTACATAAAATTAAGACAAAATGAAACGTGCCTCATACATGATAGTGAATAAAAAGCCATAGATAAGAATTCAAAATGCTTTCCAAGCCGAATTAATAATGTACTGTGATAATTAGCAAGATTTTATTTTCTCTTCTAAATATGACCATTACAAACTGTCTTATTTTTCACCATTGTTCTTTAACTACATATCTTCTTTCCCGTTTCCATGATCTTAAACTTATATCCTATATATGTATGTGCATAATTGTGGCATTCTAAACTCTTTAAAACTGAAAAAAACTTTTTTTAATTTCATGTCATGGATTAACAGCAAAACTTGATAAGTTACGTCAAAGAACAGGAACTAATTGCCCGCGGTTTATACGTCGTTGCGAATTATACGATATATTTCATATTTTCGAACCAAAAATTACTATTGGTTATGCAACTCTGTGGATTAGACACAGGAAATTGCTGTACTTTTCGCATGAGGTTGGTATAGCTTTCTGTTTGATTTCGTTGGAACAATGCCATCTCTTGTTTTCGCCATTCTTCTTAAATGTATTTCTTTTTTCCTGTATCTATTATCTTACATTTATAACACACACACATATATATATATGATATATATATATATGCCATATATATATATATAGTTGTGGCATCCTAAACTTTATTTAAAACTGGAAAACTAGTTTCATGTCATGGATATTACTACTACTACACCACACCACACCACATCACTGTGCCTGGAGCTGAGTTGCCCCTTTACAGTTTGAGAATGATGTGGGTGAGAAGCCTCATTGGACTCTGTGTCCCTCTACAATCACAGGAGACAGGATTCTACGACTTAAAGTGGATTCGAGCCACTATAAACATCCGTGGCATCGCCGGGATTCGAACCCGAAACCTGTGGCACAGAGCGCCTGACACTCGGCCATTCAGGCCCCTCATGCCATGGATATGGCAACAAATTTGATTGATATATTGTATGTCAAACAACAGGCACTAATTTCCCTCGAATTATATGATATATTTTATTTCTTCTGCCGAAAATTACGCCTGAGTGTTATACAACACAAGCAGGATATTATACAGTAGAACCTCTGTAAGTCTAACTTCAAGGGAGACGCCAAATAATTCGCGTTATAGAGTTTGCGACTTATGGAGGATTTCGACTTACACAGATTTTGTAAGGAAATATTCGACTTGCAAAGGTTTAGATTCTTTCTAACTTATTTTGAGTTAGAGAGATAAATAAATAAAAATTCAAGTTACACAGGTAATAAATGTATTTATTTGCAACTTAAAAATTATATTATGTACTGAAATAAAAAATCAGAATAATTCCGAAACAACCTTAAAATTAAAAAATATTTTGTATTAAAAAAGTCAGTTATTATTATTATTTTTTATTATTATTATTATTTTTTTTTTTTTACTTTAGACAATTCGATCGTTCTCTATCTATAGCATTATCTAAGCTAAAAAGAGCAGAAAATTCTTTTTTTCTTCCGAGTTGCTATTTCATAGAATAGGTTATTCTATTTACTTATATACTCATACATTGTTTTCTAAGAAACAATGACATGCATTGTCGGCAAATCCTTAAAGTCGGCAACTTATTTTCTTCGAGCTATAGAGGTAATTAGTTTCAAATGATCGAGTTGTAAAGATTGTAAAATCAAACATTGCTAATGTTCGAGTTACAGAGGTCCAATTTTTTTTTTTTTCGAGTTACGGAGGGAAAATATATACCCAAATGGCTTGTGGGGGTTGACTCATTATTTCGACTTATAGAGGATTGAAATTTCGAGTCATGGAGGTTTTGGGACTTGAAGGGCAGGGAACAAAAAATTTTTTCGAGTTGTGGAGGTTTGACTTATCGAGGTTCGACTTAAAGAGGTTCTACTGTATGTGTGTGTACGTATATATATAATTGTGGCAACCAAAACTTTATTTAAAACTTGAAAATGTTTTGTTTATTTCATGCCATGGATACTTCTGCTACATCACACCCCCATCATTGTGTCTAGAGCTGAGTCGTCCTTATACAGTTTGGGAATGATGTAGGTGAGAAGCCTGATTGGGCTCTGTGACGCTCTACAATCACAGGAGGCAGGATTCTATGGCTTAAAGTGGATTCCGAGCCACCATAAACATCCATGGCATCACATGGATTCGAACCCAAACTTGTGGCACCGAGCACCAGACACTCGGCCATTCAGGCCCTCATGCCATCGAATTATACTCGAATATTTCTTTTTTTCCTGTATTATCTTACATTTATGACACGCACACACACACACACATATATATAATTGTGGCATCCTAACCTTATTTAAAACTGAAAAACTAGTTTCCTGTCATGGACATTACTACTACCACACCACACCACATCACTGTGCCTGGAGCTGAGTTGCCTTTTACAGTTTGGGAATGATGTGGGTGAGAAAAAGTCTGATGGGGCTCTGTGACGCTTTACGGCCATATGAGGCTGGGACCTGACTTAAAAACGGATTCCGAACCACTATAAACATTCATGGCACCGTCGGGATTCTAACCCGAAACCTGTGGTACCGAGCATCAGAACGCTAGCCACTGGGTTATCAGGCCCCCACACACATATATATACCTACCTACCTAATTATATATAGCCTACCTACACACATTTGCATACACTCATACATACATACACACACACATATGTGTGTGTATGTATGTGTATGCATGTAGTGTGTGTAGGTAGGTATATATATAATTATGGCACCCTAAACTTTATTTAAAATTCGAAAACGTTTCGTACTATGGATATGGCAACATAATTTGACAGTGTATTGTATGTCAAAAAACAGGCACTCATTTCCCTCGAATTATACGATATATTTTATTTCTTCTGCCGAAAATACACCTGAGTGTTATAAATACGCCTAAGCAGGATATTTGCATGTCTAGCTTTCCTTTCCTGAATTCGTCAACTGAAGAATCTAAAAGGTTTGTCCCTACTTTTAAGCAATTTCTTTTTGGAGTTATACAATCCCAGTCCATTATACTAGTGGGGCACTCCATCCGGTTTGGGGTGTCTCCCGACGGGTGGGACTGGCTTTAAAAACTTCTTGTCACAGTAAGCATCCGCTGAGATCTCTGTGGTACCCTCTCGTGTTTTTTAGCTCTCGACCCTTACGTGGAAGGGACTGGAATGTCGACTGGAGTGACCTCAGCGGTGCCCTATCGCTATCTGCTCACGCTTACAAGACGGGGGACAAACTGTGACTAACGATACCGGGTATCTCTTTTTATGGCCCTTTTTTTCTTTGGACATCTCGGGGTAGCAGAATGTTTGACTCCACTCACCGAGATAAAATCAGAGCACTTCTAAAGTAATGAGGTAATGTCTGTCATTTGGTTCTAAAGACAGTTCGTCCCATCTCCAAAGTATAGTCTTGACTTGAAAGTTAAAGGTTTGCTTTATCTCTTGACTTTGTTTATGTCTGACTTACTGTTTACAGTCACTGTTGTTAATCGCTTACCTTCATATAAAGATAG
>BPLR01003211.1:0-56581 GCA_021605095.1 Caerostris extrusa | reverse complement strand
AAAGGATCTAGATTAAATACTCTTTATAATATAATTCAGCTTTTTTAGCTATTTAAATAAAACACAGCTTCTAGGCTTACCAAAATAAAAACTATCTTTTAATTTAAAGGAGCCTGAAGTAATTTAAATTTCAAATAACATTTGTTAACGCAAGAAGTAAAACAAGTTGTTTAATAAACATGATACATAAACCTTGTATTTTTATCAAATAAAAGCATTTCTTCGGTAAGTGATGTTATTCATGTATGCAAAACAGCAAAGTTATTATATTTAGCTGTTGTACTAAAAATAATCAATTATCTTAACATTGCAATTACTAAGGTATTAATTAACAATTACTTTTCTGTATTCACTCTTAAAAATATGCATGTGTACATGTTTTCCTTTAACTGTTGAATGTTGCTATTAATTGAATTGCCGTTTTTAAACATCTGAATTTTAGATTGGAAGTCAATTAAACTTTCGAAATATTTGTCTTTTAAAATATGGACTTTCAATTTGAAATTAATTATTTTTAATTCCTTTAATTATGCATTTATACATTAAAATTGATTGATTAATGAATGAAATGCCAGTACTAATATTTCATTTATGTTTTATTGGTTAAAAAATTGTTTTCAAAGTTGGAAAATTATATGTATTCAGTTTTGAAACACTTTAAAGACGGTAATTCATAATATTTTTCATACAATCACCTATCAAGCACAATCAAATATTGCCGTCAAATACAAGTAGTAGGCCGGAAATTAATTAAATGACCTTCATATAGGCCACCGAAAATGAATTCGCAATCAATAGTCAAAACAGTAATTATGGAGTATATTCTTATTTGATTTTTAAATTTACTGAGAATTTAAAACTAAATTACTTTTAACTATTATTTTTCATAATGATATTTTTCTTCAAGATATATATTTTTTTTGGTGTTTTTGCCGATAACAGAGTAACACTACCCACTTATATACATTTATAACCACAATTTTAAGGAAATTAGAAATGCTTTTAGTTATTCTGGAGTTAGCTATACTTCAGTTCTTACGTAGTCATCGTTCTTACGTAGGCATCACTTTATAAAAGAAGTGCCTTTTAAGTTATTTCAAAGATTTTAAGGCGTGAAAATACAGGAATCATTGATGAATATCACTTTTTTTCATATTTTTTTATCATTTAAAATGTAATACATTTTTTTTATTATTTTATTTCCTAATCTATAAATTGAAAATAATACAATTAAAAGAGTTAATGTAATTAATTAATTAATTGTCATTTGAAAAACAATTATTCAGTAAGAAAAATTGTTTATTGAAAGAAACAAACTTTTTAAGGGATTTTTCTTTATTAATTATACTGACATTTTTCTCAATTTTGATTTGAAATGAATTAAAAATTTTTCTACTTTTTAAATTGGTTACATTACGTTAAAAGAATATTGATCATTTACGTTAAAATATTATTGATCATTTACGTTAAATGATTATTGATCATAGATTATTTTGTAATAATTTGATTATATTTAAAGAAATGCTTATTTGGTGTTTCCGAAATAAGGAATTATTGCTTTAAAGTTTTAATTTAAAAATGTCTCTGTTTGTGTAATTGAAAAGGAATTACTTCAAATATCTTGGAAAATTCCAAACTGTTTTCAAATGAAAATACAACGTTTTCTCATAATACAATGTATCAATTGGAGTTATGGAAATATATGTTTAGATAATCTTTTTGTATTTAGATTTAACAGTAAAATAAAATTTATTTAGGTGATAATTTCAACCTATACTATTTACCTACAATTCTAAAAATAAATAACATCACATGTACTAAGTTATTGGTCTTATGTTTTAATCTGAGGGTGCGCAGAAGATCTACCTCCCCGTGGTGCACCTGGTAACATTTTTAGTGGCTAAAAGATCTGCAACTTGCCATTATTGTTAGATTAATGCATGGTTAGTTGTATTTGTTGTATTATTTTGTTGTATGTTGTATGCTTTTTTACTGTAACTGTTCATAATCTGCCATTGGAAATAAAAAAAAAATGTTTTAATCTGTTAAACCATTAATGTTACATTTAGTTTCAGGAATTACTTAAAATATTCTTTATTAATAAATCAGAAACAAAATTTTTTAAAGTCAATTCATACTTTTTTTTTCACTATATTGCAGCAAAGTCCTTTACAAAAAATTGAAATTTTCCTCTTACATCTAGCGCCATATATCATTAGATATATGCAACTTAAATCTAAAAAAACTAAAATTATTTAATTAAATTTAATTAATGAATTAATATTAGAAAAACTGTATTAACATCAAGGGTCATCCAATACAAGCTCACAAAAATGTATTTGAATTTGGGTGGATGAATAAAAAGTATTTTATTAACGATTAAGAATTAGAACAAGATATATATAGGGAGAGTGTGAACGAATAGTTGGAATTGAAAAACAAAGAACAGCTACATATTTTTCGATAAATAATTGTGACTCAAATTTAGTTGTTACTTTGATGATATTCACTGAAGTGACAAAAGTCATGGGATACCTCTAATATCGTGTCGGCCCTCCTTTCGCCCGGCGAAGTGCAGCAACTCGACGTAGCATGGATTCAACAAGTCGTTGGAAGTCTTCTGCAGGAATATTGAGCCATGCTGTCTCGATAGACGTCCATAATTGTGAAAGCGTTGATGGTGCAGGATTTCGGGCACGAACAGACCTCTCGATGATGTCCCATAAATGCTCGATGGGATTCATGTCGGGCGATCTAGGTGGCCAGATCATTCGTTGGAATTGTCCAGAATGTTCTTCAAACCAATCACGAACAGTTGTGGCCCGGTGACATGGCGCATTGTCATCCATAAAAATCCCATCGTTGTTTGGGTACATGAAGTCCATGAATGGCTGCAAGTGATCTCCAATTAGCTGAACATAAGCATTTCCAGTCAATGTTCGGTCCAGTAACACCAGTGGACCAAGTCCATTCCATGAAAAACAGCCCACACCATTACGGAGCCACCACCAGCTTGAACAGTGCCTTGCTGACAGTTTGGGGCCATGGCTTCGTGGAGTCTGAGCCACACTCGAACCCCACCATCAGCTCTTACCAACTGAAATCGTGACTCATCGGACCAGGCCACGGTTTTCGATTCATCTAGGGACCAACCGATATGCTCACGTGCCCACGAGAGTCGCTGCAAGCGATGTCGTTCTGTCAGTAAAAAGGCACTCGAGTCGGTCTTCTGCTGGAATAGCCCAAGAAAGCCAAATTTCTCCGCACAGTTCTAACAGACAAGTCCCTTGTACGTCCCACATTGATTTCTGCGGTTATTTGACGCAGTGTTGCTTGTCTGTTAGAATTTACGACTCTTTGCAGACGTCGCCGGTCTCGGTCGTTAAGTGCAGGCGGTCGACCACTGCGCTGTCCGTGGTGGGATGTTATGCCTGAAATTTCATACTCGGCACACTCTTGACACAATGGATCTGGGAATGTTGAATTCCCTAACGATTTCCGAAATGGCATGACCCATGCGTCTAGCTCCAACTAACATTCCGCGTTCAAAGTCTGTTAATTCCCGTCGTGCGGTCATCATCACGTAAAACCTCTTCACATGAATAACTTGAACAGAAATGAAAGCTCTGCGAAAGCACTGCGCATTTATACCTGTTCTACGCGATGCTACTGCCATCTGAAAATTTGCATATTGTTATGCCATGACTTTGTCACTTCAGTGTATTAATTCAGGAATTTATTAAAATTTATAAATTGAGTACATGATAACAACAGTCTTCATGCATTAGCAGTGTTCTTTGTGTATTTGAACTGTACTTTCACTAAAAATATTTTGTACTTGAAATTAAGGATATAGACATGGATTAATTCCTTTGATTAAGCAATATTGATTTGAAAATTGATGCTGTTAATCAATTGATTAATGAAAAGTTCATTGTATGATATTCAAAGACGTTTTGTGTAAGTTAAAAAAATATTTAATAACTTTTGCATTGCAAAATAGCATTTAATATTCCTGAAGGATAATGAGCTTAGCATTGCTTCTTATAAAAGCTCAAGCTGCATATTTTTATTTATAGTTAAAAATATTTGTAATTTAGGAGAATAATTAAATGAATGTCATATGCAATACATCTTTGTCAACTGGCTACCAATTTATAGTATTGACATTTATACTGATTACCAATACTTTTATGTTTTTACTTTATTAGATAATACAGACATAATGGTTTTTAATTTTTAATCTATGGAACATTTAATATTTTTCGTTTTTGATTATAAAGAATTATAGTTTTTAATCACTAAAATTTGTACTTTACTTGAAATAGCAATTTTTAATGGAACATATATTACGGGGTTTTCTAACAATAAGAACCTATTTTTCTCTTGAACATTTAAAAACAAAAAAGTCGTCGAACTCTAAGAGATTATTATTATTGCATTATTTTTACTAGTTTCCTATAAATATAAAACTGTTCCGTTGGAAGCTCATAAAATATTTATCGAAAGTCATTAAAGCTTACCGAATGTCGTAAAATAAAACTTTAACGTATTATAAAACATTTTTACTTCGTATTTAACGATTTATTTACCCATGAAACATATTGCAACAATTGAAGTTTTGCTATCGTATTCTCCGTTTCCAATTTACATCGGTGGAATTTATTTTCTAAAAGCGTAAGAAGGAATTGCATGACAATAAGATTTATTTTAGGAAATCGCTTTTTTATGCTTTTCAAAAAAGCGTTGTTGATACATAAATGCATTTGATGGAAAATAGGTCCGTTATTTTAATGAATTATTTATTCAACAAACGCGGCAATAATCGGTTGTCGTCATTTTTCAGGTAAATTTTCCCTTGCATTCTTCTTTGTAAATATAAATAAACTTGAGATTGATGAACACCATTATTATTGGGCGATTGATGAATTATTTGGGCGCTACATTTTCTCGAAAGAATTTCAAGAAACCATCCGATTACGATCATGGAGGAAATACTACTCACAATTCTCGTAAAACACTAAGTAATTTCAAATATATATTGAGAGGATCCTATCAGAAGTTCTTAAAGAAGCTAATTTAAAAAAATAAAAATCCAATACCCTTCCCTATTTTAATTACCTTAACTACGTATTAACATAAATGTACTATGGCAGAAGGACATTTATAAGTATTCAAAAATTAAGAAAATTTTTTTCCAATCAGCAATTTAAAATTTACATAAATTTTTGCATTTTCATATTTATTGATATGTCTCTTTTTTAACCCTTCACGTCTCTTTTAAATATATGCGGAATTACACACCAATGCCTCTCAGTGATCATTTATCTTCATTCTATATTCTCTCTTTTTTCTTTTTCATTTAGATCATTACAACTACATACCTTAGAACTTTTCCATGTTATAAAAATACTTAAAAAATGACGGAGGAAGAATTACTTTGTTCGCGCGTCGCGACTCCTGTTTGAAGAAAGAGGAATACTGGTAATGGGTCTGTCACAGAATGGAGTATGCGCATTATCCTTGAGAAACATATATCTTTGCCTATTCCTTTTGGTAGACGAGAGGTACACCCAGTTCTCAGGTGTGCAAAACCGGCTGCCAGCTGCTAGGACCTCAAATCTGGAGCTGTTTTGGATTCAAGTGAAAGGTCATTTCTGGCCTTTTACAGACATCGTTTAAGGTAGTGATTCTGACGTATAGATCTTTATTAAAGCTATTTCAGTGATTTGTTTACCTTAGTCGGGTTCCACAGAGTTTAATGTAGTATGATTTTTATCCAATTAATTTGCTTCTTTCACTCAAGGTTCATGCTTCAAAATAAATTTAATTTCGTAAGTATCAAATTCCATCTTTTGTTTGTTATGAACAAGCCACAATAAAATCGTTTAACAAGAATAGGATTTGTTGCTGACTTTTTAAATCACCACACCTTTAAAATTCATAAAGTTTATATAACGTAGTATTTGTACCAACCTAAACACAACGAAAATATAAGGCTATGCTATCTTTTGATAAAGACCTATTTACCAAACATCTTTTTTTATCGACGAAAACACTTCTTGTGTTTAATATAACAATCCAAGGGCATAAACCAATGAATCTCTGTCAGGGTGTTATTTTCAAAACTTTTAACCCATTCCATTGAAACAGAAATTGCTGAAGGGTTATGTATCAGGGAATTTATTCTGTTCATTAAAATAAACATAACAAAGGTTTAATAAAACAAATATAATTTTTCAGCTCTGTTCCACATAAAAAAAAAGGCTATAAAACGGGACATCTAGAATACTTAGTAAGAACATGTGTTCTCAACGATCTACTTTGTCTTATGGGCCAAAACATTTGACATTTTTAAGCTGCTTGCCGAGTTATTCCAGTTTGCATCATCAAATTCATGATCGTCATACTGATTATTAATAATCTCAGTCAAGTTTTTTCAACTGTCAATTGTGTCAATCTCTTCAGCCAAGTTTCTCTCAATGTCTTTTGGAAATACAAATTCAGAAACAAATATCTATAAAAAAAAATTTTTTTATAGAAAGTAAAAAAAATGGATAAATCAAAAACCTGCTGTGAATTATGTTGATAAATTTGAAAGTACTTTTACAATCTCTAGCACTCTCTTTAAAAGCATGTCGAAAATGTTTTGTTATATAAAATTTTAGATTAATTGCAAAAATAAGTTTTTTTTCTACTACAGTACCTTAATACATAGTATATATACCTATCAAGCATATTAAATTAAAAGCTTTGTAAAAATGCTAAAGTTGTTTTGACACCAACAGGTTTGAAGCGTAGAAACACACAAATAAAATGAATCAGCGATTATCCTAACATTAAAATTATATCAGTAGGAAGGAATAATTTAAGATACGTCACTTTTTAAACTTAGTTTAGTTAAACCTTTGCTTGAATTTATCTAATTCAAAAATCGTCTTTTTAATATTTTAATATGTTATAGGTTTTTTCGCTATTGGCTGATAAGTATTTTGGACAATGTATATTTTATTTTTGATTAATTTCATTTCTATATAAATCTTAATTAGTTTCATACTGTTTATCAAAATATTATTCTGGTGTAATTTAAACATTAACACCATCTTTGATATTTTTATACGTTAGTAATGTTTTTTTTTTTTTTTATGTATTTTCGATTTTTTTTAATATTTTTATAAACTTTTAATTTGATCAAAAAATAAATACAAAGAAGTTAAGAAATATATTTATAAAAATTATCCATTTAGTTTTACGTAAAAACGAATATTGTTCTAAATATCATCGGATTAAAAAAGGAATATGTTTGGTATTCATGGAAGATAATGTACAAAGTGCGTGAAACATGATGATTAAAGTAGTTTCAACAACATTTAAAAGATTACAACACTCTGTATTCGCACTTGATAATATGCTAATTAATCTATACTCATTATAATGATAGTTTTAGGGAAACAAAAATAAATCATTAATTTAATGAAAATTAATGAATAACGAAAAAAGATATCTATGAGAAAACTTCAAGAACAAAAACATAGTGAAAAAATTAGAAAAAAAAAAATTGAAATTTTCCTTAAACGAATTCATAAGATAAATTTCTTTTTCCTATACTCGTTTCTTCGTATTTAATTAGGTCAGCTTAAAGAGTACGGATGTAGTAAGAATTAAAAGTCTACATCATTACATCTATTACAGGCAACTCTGATGAATAATAAGCTTTTCAGGAGGTAACTGTCTCAAAAGTGCAGGTCCCATTAATAATAAAAATCCAAGATTTGTCGATAAACTGCTTAGACAGCTTATCATATTCTACTTGTTTTAGATTTGATGACTACAGCATGCACCACAAGGGTTGTAAAATCCTTCTCCAGCATGAGGCATGCAAGATATACACTGCGATTATTACTGGAATATAAATTAAGTTCTGTGATAATTTAGATATTGTAATTATAATAATCACACATTAGCAAAACGAAAATTTTATAAAATAATATTATTGGAGCTTAGCTATCCAGTACCCTTTATTATTTTCATTGTGCATTTCACCTATTAGATAAAACTTAATTCAAATGCAGTAACAGATTGTATGGAAAAAATATCTAACTTCCAATAAATATTTCGAAACTGCAAGTTTTAAGAACATCCCACCGTTTCCTTAAAATTTTAATTGATATTTATGGTTTAAATGCACAGATATTCACGAATATAAATGCAAATACAGAACTTCCAAATATCGAAAACATACAAGCCCTTTAACGAAACCGACAATGCTGAAAAGCGGCAAATAAACGCTTTTTAAAGACAATAACTGGTTCGCATCGTTAACACCACCTTCAACGCTAAGCTGATCCGAGAAAACTGATTACAAAGAAAAAAAAAAAGACGAGGATTTTTCAAGGAAATACTTAAAATATGCAAATGGCTTGCAGGGAAAAAATGGCCTGAGGCATTTGCATATGAAATAAAAGGAAAAAGCCAGAGCTCATAACGGTATTGTTTATGGAGCGAAGAATCCCCGTCTTTTCCATTACAGGAGAGACACTTTTCACTGGTCTTTGGAAAAGAACTTTTCTTAATGGCTTGCCAGAGACAATTCTCGCTCTAGAGGTCGAGTCAGATTTTTATCACTCGTGCAGTCTCGTTTCGTCTCTTGCGTAGGACGCGTAGAGATCGCTTTGGCTGTTTTCAGATCACTGAGCCAGAATGAAATGAAGTTTATGCGATTTAAATGCGCTGAAATATTTTTTTTTTTTTTTTTTTTTTCGTCTTTCAGCTGCTGTCTAATTTAGTTCCTAATGAGACTGGTTTGCATGCAAGCTACTTAGCATTCTTTTAGCTCTATGAAAATATTTAGTATCATTTTTTTAAAGGAGTAATTATAGTAATGTTTCTATCAGCAAAATTGTGTACATAATAAATGCAAAAATTAAATAAATTAGCATTTTAAATTGTACTTAAACTAATATTCGCATTTTAAACATTACATTAACAACAAATATTATTTTCATAAAATAATGCTTTTAAAACTTCAAATAAACCTGCAATTTAATGTTTGTTTCCCTAATGGAATTCTCCCCAAGCCTTTTTCAAAAGAGCAATATGTTGCGATGTTGTTCATTACTTTGTGTTCTCAATTATGACCACTAATTATATTATTTTAAGAACTTTTAACAATGTATATAAAATTACAGGATCCGGAAAGAAAATTTTTAACAATTCTTAAAAACCGGAAACTTTGACATTTATTCTAAATAAACCGTAATGCAATTAATTTTTAGTATAAGATCATAAAACATGCTTGCATTTGCAATATCTATTACTATATTATGAAAACTTTTAGGGCTTTAGAAAATTATGTCTTTATAAGATGCTTTCCATCCTATGAAAATGCTATAATTATAAAGAATTCATTTTAAGCCGTTAAACTCGTGCATGAAATTGTATCAATCTTTATTTTGGAATTGAACATTTATATTTATCAAACAGCATATTATTTTACATCAACTGTACATTCGTTTTGACAAACCCAAGAGATTAGATTTTAATTTTCAAGGCAATTTTCAACGTAAAGTTATTAATTAAGATTCAGGAAAGGCAACTGTAATTAACATTTTAAATTAAAATTATATTAATTGTACATAATAATTCCATTTTATGTGTACGGTGTGCTCGGAAAATACTAGAACGAGTTCTAAAGAGCGGCAGAAAGAAAACCCAAACAAATAAATTTTCGATATGAAACGAATACAAATATGCAGTGTTTAGATAGAAGGAGGTGCTGTTTTGGTTGATAGATAACACATTGCTATGGTGTCTGGTAGCATTTAAGTAGCGGTATGCAGATGGCAGAGAGAATGCAAAGTATCTATCTGATGTATTGAATTGCTAACAAAAACAGACGAATCTTTCAACAGTGTTACAGCATAAGATTTCTGAAAATTTAAAGTGATGTTTCTGAAGCACATATCAAACGGCCTTATTTCGTTTTCTTCAACTAATCTTGCTACTCAAACAATAAGTTTGCAATATGCATCACCTTCGGAGAAATTGTTTGCTCTGGAGGAAGTCTTAACAATCCGTTGTCTTCATTACATCGTAATGAGCTATAAAATAAAATGTTAGAAGTGCTAACAACAGTGAATTGATTATTTGTGGGCAACCGTAAATTCTTTCACGTTGAGAGTATGAAGCAAGCCTTTTTGATAAGGCTTTTATTCTATTCGAAGATGAATCTGGTTCTAAAATGATTGCAACCCTGCGCACGTTTTATACATTGCTGCATACATGTTTTCCATTGTCCCACAGGGCTTCAAGTATCATCCCCTTGAGAAAGACTGCCGTTTTCTCCTTAACTATCTTTAATGGATAATTTTTGAGAATTTTTTTCTGAGTAAGGCCTTAAAATTACAATTGTAAGAGATGTTGTAATTAAATAACGAGACTGGTCTGAAAAATATGTTTTATTGAATACTTACTGCTTATAGTTTTTAATTCCCTCGAACATACTACCCTTGCCTACCTATACACCGCTGCATGCATGTTTTCTATTGTCTGAAGCGGTTCTGTTGGTCTGCAAGTGTCTCACACTCTAGCAAGTCTGCTGTTTTCATTTCCTCTTCTACACACTGAATGTGTTCCTTTAATGTACTTTTCACATTTAGGAATAGATAAGAGTCACACTGAGCGAGATCTACTGATCACAGCAATTTTCTTCTCAGCTAAGAACTGATTCACATGCATTATGTTCCTGATTCACCGCTTGCAGCATCCATGAGTTGTTCCACAAATCTAATATTTTTTTTTTCGCCCTTTCTATCGGCCTGGTCAGGGTTCAATGCATTACTTTTAGTTTACCTTATAGCCTTGAGTTATCAGCAAAGTCATGATAGTACACTTAATATCTATAAAAAACAATTAGCAAGACTTTCAGTTTTGATTTTCTCATGTGAGCGGTTTTGCTTCTCAAAGAAGTGATGGTGGATTTTTTAAAACTTTTTTTTTTAGGGTATACCATTGCATTATGCCAGTATAGATGTGTTTCATGTTCTTCTGTTGCTTACGTCTGAGGTTTTTTCTACCAGTTTTACTCAGAATTTGTCATTTGAAAACCCTGACGCAATTTCTTTTCTCAATGAATTTCACTCTGTGAATGTTCGTTATATCTTCCTTCAACCGAATATTCAAGCATCCATTCTCTCACATTCAATTTCATTAATTTTTCGAATGCTTTCTTTAATGCATGATTCCATAACGACCATAACGTTCACCATAAACGTTTTGTCACAAACTTCTGCAAACCTTCCAAAATTCCTTTCATTTAAAATTCGAGTTCGTGATATGCAACTATCGTCCAGTACTTTCTTCAACAATAAAAAATATCCAGTTTGGAGTTTTTAATTTTAGAAGGAATTTTAAAAATAATGTTCTGTTCGATGTTGCAATCTGACAAAATTGATGAATTCTGAAATCTGACAAAACAACGTCATTCTCAAACAAGGATGAACAAACAACTAAACAAGAAAGAGTGGTGCGATATGGTACCACCAACACGAAACGTCAAAATCAACAAAATTCCATCCTCACTGCTCCTCGCAGATTGGAACAAGCAGAGATCCACTACTAATTGTCACAACTCTTATGTAGTTCCCATAAACATCAATCACATCAATATATATGAATATTATTTAATTTATGAGAATATGAAATTATTTTAAATTAATTTTTATTATAAAAAATTTCATTTTAATATTTGTGATCTACAGGTTTTTTTTTTTTTTTTTTTTTTTTTTTTTTGTATTTTAATTTGAAAAATATTTTTTTTTTTAATATTAAGATTTAAAATCAAATATGCACATATCAAAACAAAAAAACCAAATTAATTTGAAAGTATTTAAATATCTACAGGTATTATATATTAAAAATTTTTAGTCCTTAACCTTTTATAAAAATTCTTTTGGTGTAAATTGTTAAAATGGCCTTATTATCAAGTTAAATCAAGAAATAAATGTCTATATACTATATATATATATAAACTATTTTCAAGTAATTTTTAATTTTTATTATAAAAAAAATTGGATTGAAATACTTTCTTCTTTAGTTTTTTGGTATTAGTTTGAAAAATAAAAATACATTTTTTTTTTGATTGATTAAGATTTAAATTGTAATATATATAAAAATAAAAAATACAAAAACACAATTAATTGAAAATTTGAAAGTATTTAAATATCTACAGGTATTATATTCTAAAAATTTGTAATCCTTATTCCTTTATAAAATTTCTTGTGATGTGAATTAATAAAATGTCCTTATTATTAAGTTAATTCAAGAAATAAATGTATAATTCCAATACTGTCACAAAAAAACTGTCTTAATATTTACTCCTATTTTAATATTGTATCTTGATATAGTTTAATAAAATAATTTTAAGAAAATACGAAATTCAAAATTAATTAAAATACATAATATTAATTAAAATACATAATTTTTACTGTCAATAATATCAAAGTAATTGGAAGAAAATAATTATTTATAAATAACTAAACAAACACCATAACAATGTTTGAATTTTTTTAGAATATCCGCTATTTTACAACTTTTTTTGTCAGTTTACACATCATATATGTTTTTTATTACTTCATTTTTTTTCAGAAATCAGTATCAGTTTTTTCCCATTTTATCTCAAACTATTTTTTTTTCTCTTGTCAATTATTTAAACATTTTTTGGAAATTCCTTGCTGTTAGCTGTGGTGTACAAGAGAATTTTTTCAAAATAACTTGTGTTCCACAAGCATGAATAAAAAGAAAAAGTTAATGGAAATATTTGTTGCTTCTTAATCAAATAAGTTTACTCAAAAGAGAGGTTTTTAATTAAAACTTTTTGAAAGAATTTATTTATCTTTTTGAAAAAAAAAATTATTAGATGTTATAAATAATTGAAGATAAAATTGAGTTTCAAAATAAAATTTGATTTTGTATTTATAAAAAATGTGTTTGTATTTTTATTAAACATGGACTGAAATAAAAATTAATTCAATTATGAAACTGTAGATTTAATTAATTTTGGATTTTAAATACAAATTTATCTTCTTAAAATCAAAAATTAATTAAATCTACGCTTTCATAATTGAATCATATATAAGAGAATCATATATTTTTGAAGAAAATTAATTTTATAAATATTTTGGAAATAAAATGTATACTTATTTCATTTAAAAATAATGCTGACATTTAAAATAACTCCGATTTGTTCTAGAAATATAATTTTCTCTGTTAATTTTAGATGGTTCTTACTGTGACTATTAAATTTTTTTGTATTAGTGTTTCTAAATGCCATTAGAACACGTTAGAAACATTTTAATCTTTTATAATACAATTTTTATTTAGTCAACAATTAAATATATTTAGGCATTTAACTACACTTATTTATTATACTTTAAAACAGGATTGTTTAGTAAACTTAAAAATGCCATGGGGATGGCACAACGCTCCTCGAAACAGGAACAATGAAATTTCACAGCGCAATGTCTTTTTCTGGTTGCAAAGTTTAAATGATACGTCCATAAAGTGTTAAATAACCACGCATAATCTGTCTCCATTTTGGAAATGACCTACAGAGCAAATTCGTTGCCTTTTGATGTACCTTCTAACAACACTTGCTGAACGTGCTATATTTTATTTACATATGATCGTAATGCCATTCATAGGGCTTACTGCTTTGTTTTTGAAAGTTTGTCTGATTCACTTCATTTAACAAAAGACGGATAATTTAAAATATGAATAGTATATTTTTCAATCATAATAACGTCACGTACCATAATTATTTTTGTAAATCATAAATGTGCGTACGGTATTCGATAATGTTTTTATATCCAAATTCTGCAGCAAGTGAGCGATAAAAACATAAATGTAAAACTAACAGCTATCACATTTTTATTTTTAGAGCCAAGGCAAGAAACAGGTAATCAAGTTTTTTACTCTATAATAAGTATAAAACTATTAAAAAATTAATGTCTCTATAACGCTTTTTTTCTAATTCGTATTAAGATATTTCATGTACATGTAATTCATATGAATATTTAAACATTTCATATATGTTCAATATATGAGACATATATTTTGATTTTCTTTTTTAAACATTGTATATAATTTATAAATTATTATAATTTATAAGTTATATTATATATATTAAACTATTCCCTATTTCATTTTCGCATAAGTTTTAAAAGGGAAATACTTACTTCCTTTTCTCCTAAAAGCAAGTACAAATTGCCAATTTTAAAATCATTTTTCTGCTCAGCGATTCAAAATTAATAAGGATAGATTACTTTCTTATTTCAATTCATGCATTGCTCAGTGAATTAATAAATAATTTTAAATCCCTTAATGACTAATCTTAAATTAAGAAAATAAAAACTGTGGCTGAGACTTACTATTAATTATTATTTTTAATTCAAATTTTATTAATGATATTTTAATATTCTAATTAAAAATGTGATGAACTTATTAGATTTTCAGTCCATTAATTTAATAAAAATTTATAGTAATTTTTGATAAAACTCATTAATGAAATATCTAAATGAATATATTTTAGCATTGAATTAAATATATTTTATTTATATTTTAATGGGACAAAATCAATATTCAAAGATATGTTGCTTAAAATTAATATTTCTTTCTGGAAATGTAGAGCTTTTTATGCAATCTTTAAATAAGATTCATCATATATCAAATTAAAACTGGAAAAATCTTAATACGTGAAGAAAGTTAAACAAAATCAGTGAGGAATCTGTACAAAAAATGCACAATTCAAATAAAAAGTACTTGGAATAAGACAAATTAATTTAAACATCGATATATTGTTGTGAATTTATTAGCTTAAAGCAAAATGTTTTTTTAAGAAAATAATTCTTATTGCTAATTGAAAAACGCCCTTAAAATATTCCGAAGAAAAATTGTAACTGAATTATATTTATTTATTGAGTGAATTGAAAAGTTAATTTTTTTAATAAAATTGCCAGTAATGACTATTTATGATTCCTGAACTAATTAACTCTTTTTAAATGAAAAGATGCCCATAAGTAATGATTGACTTTTGAGATTTATTTTTTTTTTTTTAATAATTTTTTTGTAAAAATCAGTTCATATTAGCTTCAACTCAATAAATGAAACAAAAAAGAGAGAAAAATTATTAATATTTTTTAACTAAAACATTTCTGATATTTTTATTTTCTATGAAACAATTGGATTCAAAATATTTTAGATTATTATAAATAGTTTTTAATTTTTATTTAGATTAATTTAAACTTTCTAAATAATTAATATTTGAATGAATTAAAAAATAATCTGAAATAATTGTTTTTCTTGTTCTTAAAAACTTTTGATTACTAAAGAAATGTGAGTTTATCTTTGCCACCCAGATGAGGTAATGTCACCTATGGCATTTCACTACAATTTCGTGGTGTCACTATTACCACATTGGGATTTTAATGTTATTTAAGGGTCTGGTTATACTGTTTATTCATCGAATCTACTTTCTTTTATTTTGAAACGTTGGGTATCATTTTTTCCCCATCATCCTATTTTACATATAAGAATTTAAGGTGCACCACAGTCAGAAAAATTGCACTATTAAATACATGGTTTTTCACAGGTTTATTTTTATTTTATTTTTTTAGTGCTGTCATACGAAGAATCACATGCTAGTTCTAAATTTCGATAAAATCTATAGCTTTGCATAAACGTATCTGAAGAACTAAAGCAACGACTGAATTTTTTTTTTTTTTACTGTAACTACACATCATCACCTGTCGTGCCCCTATTCACAGTATAACTGTAACTCAGACCCAATGATATGCTACTAAAGAAATTATTTCATTTAAATTTTTTAACGATGCACTATTAACAAATTATTTTGTTTAAAAATTAATTTCTTAAATCTCTTTATTTCTCCCTTTTTCGTTAGAATTTAAAGGAATTTTATATCATATCTTATCAATAATTTATCATGCTTCTATTATTTTATTATTTATATACGTGATTTTAAAAACAAGTTGCATAAGTTGCAATTCTGCATTGAAAAGTTTTTTGTTATTTTTATCTTCCATACATACAATTCTTATATGATTCTTATATACAACTTTCCTTTGATTTATTTACATTCATATGTGTACATGACTAATTCTCAGTTGGATATAATATAGTTAATTAATTGCACATAATTTTCAAGTTTTACGATGTTGGAAGAATACATTCACACATTCAACCAGTATTAATTTTACTAATAATAAGTGATGGATGAGATAAATTTTGAAAGTTTGACATCTTAATCTAATTAGTTAAATAGTGACGCGAAAGATTTGTCAACATTTAAGGTTGCCATAAAATATTTGGAATAGTGAAATACGAAAATTTACTGAATAGAAACTCTCGTGTGCTAAATTTTTACTCTGAACGACATGCCAGAACTTTTGGAGATTAAATTCAACATCGCATGTCATAAATTTCTATGACTTCAGCCATTTCATTTTCGTCTTTTTTTCCCGTGATTCCAAAGGAAGAGTGTCCAACCATTGTTTACCAAAAAAAGAAATAAAAAATCCCCAAAATCCGAATTTTAAATTGCATCATTCCGTCACTTTGCTCTCTTCATTTCCTGCGATTCAAAAGATGACACATCGTGGCAACAAAAACAACATAAAACTTTCACTGTGGCATTGTGTGTGTTTCCCCACCAAAGACAGTTAAGGGCAAAACGAATTTCTAACACAATGAAAGAAGAGTGAAACAATTCGATCTCCGAATTCTTCCATGCTTCGAACAAAGAATAAGTGAAGATGTTCTTTCACATATGGCAGAAATTCGAAAAGGTACAGACGATGAAGCACATTTCGTTTGTTTTGTTCGGTTGAGTTTAGTTGTAAAGGCGTGGTTAGGAAACAATGATCGAAGCAAAAGCAATGCGGTCAGGATAGTAAAAAAGAAGTCTCTCGGGATTGCGTGGATTAATTCGATTAGCCGCGAAGCCTACAAGAGAATGATAGGTTATGCCTCTGTAACTCATAGAATTGCGCATTTATTTAGGGTAGCCATTAGGAAAAGCAAAGGAGCCATCACAGCCCAATTATTGAAATGATAGATTCATTTTTTGTTTCTGATAAGCTGCATACATATTCCTGATAATGGGTTCATACATAATTGAACGAAAATTACATTTTTTATTGAACCTTAATTCCTTCTTAGGTGTTTATTGTTACTATTCTTTGGGGTTTATTAAGAAAAATTTGGTTCATGTAAACTTAATTTTGTTATTAACACAGAAATATTTCCTTGAAAAATTTAGTCCAAACTCTATAGGTAAATTTTAAAAAATGGTATGTATTTTTTAATATTTTTAACGAAGTTTCTCATATCATTTATGCGATAATTTCATATATATATTATTTTTTTATACACTTACAATAATCAGTTCGTTTAATAAGTTTTAATATTAACTTAATTTCAAATATTTCATCACTAAAAACAGTATTGAATATTTTCTTCTGGTTTTTAGGAGCACTGTAAAAATCCTCAAAAGAAAAAAAATTGTAAAAGTAACTATAGAATCAGTGTTTTACAATTTTAAATATGCAACTTGTTTTTATATATATTTGTAAATTGCTAATTGATTATTAATTTTATTATTATTACTGTTTATCTTATTCAATCCTTTTCATATTTGTTACATATTTTACATTTATAATCTAATTGCTATTGTTTTTTTTTTTCTGTTAACGTTTTTAATTTAACTAATTATATGATCAAATTTTAAATTTCTTAAAAATTTCAAATAAATATATTGAAAATTATATCTGCTTTTCATTTGGTTTTATTTGATTAGGTATTATTTATCTTTGATTCATTTAAATTCAAATGAATGTGAATATGACTAATTCTCAATTGAATATACTATATTTAATTAATTAAACAGTATTTTCAAGTTTTACGGTGTTGGAAGAAAACATTCACACATTCCGTTAGTATTAATTTTAGTAATATTAAATGATGGATGAGATAAATTTTGAAAGTTTGACATCTTAATCTAATTAGTTAAATACTGACATTGAAAGATTTGTCAACATTTAAGTTTGACATAAAATATTTGAAATAGTGAAGTACGAAAATTTACTGAATAGAATTTCTTGTCCTAAACTTTTGCTCTAAACGTCTCGCCAGAACTTTCGAAGATAAAATTCAACATTGCAAGTCATAAATTTCTATGACTTCAACCATTTCATTTTTCTCCTTTTTTTTCCCTTGATTCCAAAGGAAGAGCGTTCAACCATTGTTTACCAGGAAAAGAAAAAAATAATCCCAAAAATCCGAATTGTAAAATGCATCATTCCGTCACTTTGTTGTCTTCATTTCCTGCGATTCAAAAGATGGCACATCGTGGCAACAAAAACAACATAAAACTTTCACTGTGGCGCTATTGTGTTCTAGACTTTCTCCCACCAAAGACAGTGGAGGGCAAAACGAATTTTCTAACACAATGAAAGAAGAATGAAACAATTCGATTCCCGAATTCTTCGAACAAAAAGAATAAGTGAAGATGTTCTTTCGCATCCAGCAGAAATTCGAAAGGTACAGACGATGCAGCACATTTAGTTTGTTTTGTTTTGTTGAGTTTAGTGGTTGGGAAACAATGATCGAAACAATAGCAATGTCAGGAAAGTAAAAAAGAAGTCTCGGGATTGCGTGGATTAATTCGATTAGGCGCAAAGCCTACAGGAGAATGATAGGTTATACTTCTGTAACTCATAGAATTGCTCATTTATTTGGGGAGGGGTGGGCTAGGAATCATGAAAGGCAAAAGGAGCCATCTGACAGTCCAATCATTGATATGATTGATTCATTTTGTGTTTCTGATAAACTGCATACACATTCTTGGTAATAGGTTTCATGCATATTTAAACGGCAATTGTATATTTTATTGATCCAGCAATTCCTTCTTTGGTATTTGCTAAGTAAAATGTGGTACAAATGAACTTGACATTAACATAGAAATATTTACTTGACTAATTAGATCAAATTTTAATCATGACAATTAATTTTCGAGTACTTATTTATAGAATATTTTAGTTTTATCTTAAAATTTAAGTGCTTGTAATATTTATATTTTTTTTTTTAAATTTGAGATTTTATTCTATTTGACGTACAACAAAATTGATTGTATAACATTTGCTTTGAAATTGTCATCTGCGATAATTTTATTTCATAAAAAATACTTCGGTTTTAAGATGAAAATTTATTACAATGAAAATCATTACTAATCTTTTCTTTTTATTGATAAAAATTATCTGTAAAAAAGAATGACGATGAAAAATTATGATATGCAACAATTGTAAAAAATTATTTACAATTAGCTTGAATTGTAAATGTGCATATACAATAATTTCTTACAATTGTTCTATATCTGTTCTAGAATATCATTAATCTACTTAGAAAATGATTAATAACTATTTCATTGTAAAATTAACATAAAATATATTTATTTACAATAAAATACTCATGCTTAGTAAAATATTGTATCTTAACTTCTGTTAGGCGTAATTAATCAGATACACGTAATGTTTCTTCTAAACCTTTTAATATTTAAAATAAATATAAGCTTGTTATCATTTAAATATTTTCTTACAGCTTTTTATTTTACAGATGGCAGTTATTATCCTAAAGTATTCATAATAATAAAAATAAAGAATTGCTATTTTCTAGGTTGCGTTCAGCAGGTATGCGTTTTGTGGCATAGGCATAGCATTAGTATACAGTACTGTTTAGAGTCTTATAAAAATAATTAGTTAAATAAAAGATTATGTAAATATTAAAAAGGAACAAATTTTAACAACTGTATATTTTAATTATTATTTTTTGAATTTTTTAATATATTTAAATTTTTTAAATATTTTTAATTATATCATTTCATAATCTATAAATTTAAAATAAAATTACAATTAAAATAATTAATATAATTTAAAAAACATAAATACATAGATTAAAGTTTAGATGTGATTTAAAAAACAAATTCATTTTCATTTAAAAAACAAAGATTTAGTAAGAAAAACTATTTATTAAAGGAAAAAAAAAATTAAAATTTAAGTGGTTTTTCCTGTAATAGTCATACGGATTTTTTTTTTTTTTGAATTTTTATTTGAAATCAGTTTACATTTTTCTATTTTTAACTTGGTTCCATTGAAATAAAAATCTAAGATAAGGGATTAATTCAAATGTGTTAGAAAATTCCACAACGTTTTCAAGTGAAAAACCAATGATGGTTTTTGTGATACAATGTATCAATACGATTGATGAAAGTATATGTTTAGGTAATCGTTTTGTATTTAGATTTAACGGTAAAATTAAAATTTATTTAGTTTATAGAGATGTACCACTTGAACAGCTGTTCAATAAATAACATAATCTGTACTGTTAGTGGTCCTCTATTTTAATCTGTTGAACCATTAATGCTGCATTTAATAAATTAGAAATTACTTAAAATGTTCTTTATTAACAAAGCAGACAGAAAAGCATTCCATTAATGCACAAAAAAAATTACTTTTCATCTGTGCCACAATTGAATCCGTTTCACCATATTAGGATAATTACTATACATAAACAGTATGTAATATAATATGTAAAAAAAAATTAACAAATTTATTATTATTCTCGAAATTACTTATTTAATTTGCCTAAAATTATTAATTGGAAAAGAAGGAATTCGGCTATTTTATTACCAGTGATTTACTTGGTGACATAATAACGAAAACATAAAACAAAGCAAAATCGAATAAAACAAAAGGCATCAATAAATGTTTTGATAAATAATTCTGATTCGAATTTAATTGTATAATTATAACTTTACTGTTATATATTATTTCTGTGGTTTATTAAAAATTATAAATTGAGGTCATAATAATATCGTGGATTACATAATACCTATGGAATACTTGTGTTCTTTTTGTATAAATTGGATGTGGAATTATGAATATAGAAATACAAGAAAAGAAGCCTAACTCTTTTGATTAAAAAATATTAATTAACAAATTAATGTTGATAATGAAAAACTAATTGCATGGTATTCAAAGGTATTTTGAACAACTTAAAAACCTATTTAAAAACTTTTTTTCTTTCCAAACATCATTTAATAATTCTGAGGATAATGATCTTAGCATAGTTTCCTATGAAAGTTCAAGATGCAGATTTTTATTTGTAATTAAAATTATTTTTAAGTTAGGAGAATAATTAAATAAATGTTACATGCAAGATACTTTTGTAAATTGGCTACGAATTTGCTTTATTCACATTCAATATTTTTATGCTTTTAATTGATTAGAAAATACAGACATACTGATTTTTAAATTTACATCTATGGAAGATTTAATATTTTTCGTTTTTAATTATAAAGAATTATAATTTTTAATCATTAACTTTTTTTACTTGAAGTAGCAATTTTTACAACGCATATTAAGGTATTTTCTATCAATAACAGCCTATTCTACTCTTGAACATTTAAAACACAAAAATCGTCGAACTCTAGAAGATTATTATTATTGCATTATTTTTACCCTACAAATATAAAACTTTTCCGTTGGAAGCTCATAAAATATTTATCGAAGGTCATTAAAGCTTACCGAATGTCATAAAATAAAGCTTTAATGTATACTGAAACATTTTTCTTCGCATTTAACTATTTATTTACCTATGAAACATATTGCAACAATTGAAGTTTTGCTATCGTATTCCTCCGTTTCCAATTTACATCGGAGGAATTTATTCCCCTAAAAGCGTAAGAAGGAATTGCATGACAATAAGATTTGTTTTGGGAAAATTTTTGTTTTATGCTTTTCAAAATGCTTT
Source organism: Caerostris extrusa (assembly GCA_021605095.1). Lineage (NCBI taxonomy): Eukaryota > Metazoa > Arthropoda > Arachnida > Araneae > Araneidae > Caerostris > Caerostris extrusa. The sequence goes on along the minus strand of BPLR01003211.1, from coordinate 34,699 downwards.
TGTTGATACATAAATGTATTTCGATGGAAAATAGGTCCGTTATTTTAATGAATTATTTATTCAACAAACGCGGCAATAATCGGTAGTCGTCATTTTTCAGGTAAATTTTCTTCTACATTCTTCTTCGTAAATATAAATAAACCTGAGATTGATGAACACCATTTTGAATTATTTTGGCACTACATTTTGTAGAAATAATTTCAAGAAACCCATATCATCCCAATCAATTGGATCATCCCAACTATATACCTCTTTTTCACAAAAAACATTTCCTCTTTTTAAATACATAAAAAATTACTGCGGTAGAATTACTTTGCTCGTGCATAGCGACCCCTGTTTGAAAAAAAAGGGGAATACTGGTAATGGGTCTGTCCCAGATTGGAATATGCGCTTTATTCTTGCGCAATATATATCTTTGCTCTCTCCTTTTAGTAGACGAGAGGTACACCCAGTTCTCAGGTGTATCAACCTGCTACCAGCTACTAGGTCTTCAAATCAGGAGCTGTTTTAGATTCAAGGGAACTGTCATTCCTGGCCGTTAAGAGACATTGTTTAAGACATTGTATATCCCGTTCCTGTGTGTATCAACCGCTGTCAGCTAACAGGTCCTCAAATTAGCAGATATTTGGGATTCAAGTGAACAGTCTTTCCTGACCATCTCTTAAATAGCAGACATCGTATAAGGTAGTGATTCTGACGTATCGATCCTTATTAAAGCTATTTCAGTGGGTTTTTTTTTCCTTAGTTGGGTGCCACAGAGTTTAACATAGTAGGATTTTTATCCATTTATTTTGTTTTTTTCTCTCACGGTCCATGCTTCAAAATAAATTTAATTTCGTAAGTATCAAATTTCTTCTTTTATTTGTTATGAGCAAGCTATAGTCGTTTAACAAGAGTGTGATTTGTTGATGACTTTTAAATCATCACCTCTTTAAAATTCATACAGTTTATATAACATAGCTTTTATACCAACCTAAACACAATGAAAAATATAAGACTTGGTTATCTTTTGTTAAAGACCTACTTATAAAACGTCTTTTTATCGACAAAAACACTTCTTATGTTTAATATAACAATCCAAGCGCATAAACCAATAAATCTTTGTCAGGGTGTTATTTTCAAAACTTGTTTAACCCATTCCATTGAAGCAGAAATAGCTGAAGGGTTATGTTATCAAGGAATTGATTCTTTTCATTAAAATATACATACATTAATCTAAAGGTTTAATAAAACAAATATAATTTTTCAGCTCTGTTCCGCAAAGAAAGCAATGAAAAGTGATATCTAGAATACTTAGTAAGATCATGTATTCTCAGCAATCTACTTTGTCTGATAGGCTAAAACATTTGACATTTTAAAGATGCTTGCCGAGTTATTCCAGATTGTACTTACTGATCGTCATATTGATTATTAATAATCTCAGCAAATTTATTCAACTGTTATCAATGATACGCGCACTTCGAAATCTTGCTCTCATTGCCTTTTGGAAATGCAAATTCAGAAACTAATATCTATAATATATATATATTTTTTTTTTTTATATAATGTAAAAAAAAGGCATAAATCAACAATCTGCTGTGACGTATGTTGATAAATTTGAAAGTACTTTCACAACCTCTAGCACTTAAACAAATGCATCTGGTGATACATTTTCTATCTCAGAGGACAATCTCTTAATATATTCAATCTGCTGAAGCAACCAGCAGCATTTTCTTCAAAAATTGTTTTTAAAAATCTTGAGGAAAATGTTTTGTTATAAAATAAATTGAGGTTAATTACAAAAATAAGTTTTTCTACTATAGCACTTTAATATATTTACCTCACTTTTTAAAACTTAGTTTAGTTAAACCTTTGCATGATTTTATCTAATTCAAAAATCGTCTTTTTTTAATATGTTATAGGAAGTTTCCTATTGTCTAATAAGAATTTTGGAAAATGTATATTTCATTTTCGATTAATTTCAAAATCTTAATTAGTTTCATACTGTTTATCCAAATATGATTCTGGTGTGATTAAACATCAACACTACCTTTCATATTTTTATATGTCAGTAATGATTTTTTTTTGTATTTTCAATATTTTTAATATTTTTTAAACTTTTAAATTGGTCAAAAAATAAAGACAAAGAGGTTAAGAAATATATTTATAAAAAATATTATCTTTTAGCTTTACGTATAAACGAATATTGTTCCAAATATCTTGATTAAAAAGAAATATGTTTGGTATTCATGGAAGATAATGTACAAAGTGCGTGAAACATCATGATTAAAGTAGTTTCAACAACATTTAAAAGCAATTAGCGCACTCTGTATCCGCACTTGATAATATACTAATTAATCTAAACTCATTATAATGATGGTTTTAGGGAAACAAAAATAAGTCCTTAATTTAATGAAAATCAATGAATAACGAAAAAAGATATTTATGAAAAACCTTCAAGGACAAAAATAGAGTGAAATAAATTAGCATAACTATCCATAAGTATCCTTTTCGTATTATTTAAGTTATATCGTTTAACCTTCCTAAACTTGCATATATGAAAATAAGAATAGTCAGGTATATTTCTCCCATAAAATAAATCTAAATCAAAAAGTTAAAGGACAATGGTCCTGGGGTTTCAAATCTTCTTGTCGTATGAGACATGTAAGCTATCCACTGTGATTTTCTCTGGAATAGAAATTAAGTTACATTGCTAATTTTGTAAAATATTGTAATTATATCCTTTTTATAATCAACCTTCCTAAAAATATATGAAAAAAGAAAAGTATTATAAAATAATATTATTGGAGCTTAGGATTTCTACTTCTTCGGGCCAGTACTCTTTGATTATGTAATCAAATTAAGTTCCATGCTTTTAGATATTGTACTTATAATAATCGAAAATAAAAAAAATATTATAAAATAATATGGAGGTTATATTTACACCTATTAGATAAATCTTTTTCAAAATAAGTAAACGATCTGAATGGAAAAAAAAAAAAAAGCGATCTAAAAAAAAAAAATCCAATAAATATTTCGAAACTGCAAGTTTTAAGAACATCCAACCATTTTCTTAAAATTTTTAATTCATATTTATCGCTTAAATGCACAGAAATTTACGAATATGAGTATGAAATGCAAAAAGAGAACCTCCAAACTTCGAGAAAACATACAAGTCCTTTAACAAAACTGACAATGCTGAAATGCTGCAAATAAACGCTTTTTAAAGACCATAACTGGCTTCGCATCGTTAACACCACCTTCAACGCTAAGCTGATCCGAGAAAACTGATTCCAAAGAAAAAAAAGGAGGAGGATTTTTCAAGGAAATACTTAAAATATGCAAATCACCTACAGGGAAAAAAATGGCCCGAGGAATTTGCATATGAAATAAAAGGAAAAAGCCAGAGCTCATAACGGTATTGTTTATGTAGCGAAGAATCCCCGTCTTTTTCCATTACAGAAGGCACTTATCACTGGTCTTTGGAAAGAACTTTTCTTAATGGCTTGCCAGAGACAATTCTCGCTCTAGAGGTCGAGTCAGATTTTTCACTCGTGCAGTCTCGTTTCGTCTTTTCCGTCGGACGAGTAGAGATCGCTTCGGCTGTTTTCAGATCACTGAGCTAAAATGAAATGAAGTTTATGTGATTTAAATGCGCTAGAATAATTTCTTTTTTTTTTTGTCTTACAGCGACTGTCTAATTTAGTTCGTAATGAGACTGGTTTGCATGCAAGCTACTTAGCGGTCTTTTCGCTCTATGAAAATATTTAGTATCACTTTTTTTTTTTTTAAAAAAGGAGTAATTATAATAATAAGCTTCTATCGACAAAATTTTGTAAATAATGAATGCGAAAATTAACATTTTAAATTGTACTTAAACTAATAATCGTCTTTCAAACATTAAAGTAACAACACATATTATTTTCATAAAATAATGCTGTTAAAATTTCAAATAAACTTGAAATTTTATGTTTATTTACCGAATGAAAACCTCACCATGTCTTTACAAAAGAGGAATATAGTGTAATGATGTGCATTACTTTTTGTTTTTAATTATGATGATCACTTATATGTTATTTTAAGGATTTTAACAATGTATAGAATATTAATGTTAAAATAAAATTTTAACAATTCTTTAAAACTGGAAACTTTGACATTTGTTCTAGATAAGCAATGATAAGATTAATTTCCCAAAACCTGCTTGCATTTGTATTATTCATTAATGTATTACTGAAATATTTAGTGCTTTATAATTTTTACAAGATGCATTTCATCCTATGAAAATGTTATAACTCTACAGAACTTATTTAATCCTAGTAAAATCATGTATAAAATTGTACCAAAGCTTTATTTTTGAATTGATCATTTATATTTACCAAACATCATATTTCTTTCATTAACTTTATGTTCATTTCGACGAACTTAAGAGATTAGAGTTTAATTTTCAAGCCAATTTCAATGTAAAATTGTTTATTAAGATTTAGGAAAGGTAACTGTAATTAACATTTTCCAAAAAAAATTATACGAAATGTACATAATAATACTCTTTTATGCGTACAAGGTGCTCGGAAAATACGAGAACGGGTTCTTTTGAGTGACAGAAATAACCAAAACAAATACATTTTTGGTATGAAACGAATATGAATATGCAGTGTTTAGATAAAAGAAGGTGCTGTTTTGGTTGATAGATAACACATTTGCTATGGCGTCTGGTATCATTCAGATAACGGTATATAGATGGCAGAGAGAATGCAAGTATCTATCTGATGCATTGAGTTGCTAACAAAAACAGACAAACTGTTAGCAGCGTTACAGCTAAAGATTTCTAACATTTTTAATTGATCTTTCTGAAGACATATCAAACAGCTTTATTTTGTTTTCTTCAAATAACCTTGCTATTCAAACAATAAGTTCGCTATGTGCATCACCTTTCGGAGAAATTATCTGCGCTGGAGAAAAGTCTTAACAATCCGTTGTCTTCATTACATCGTAATGAGTTATAAAATAAAATGTTAGAAGTGGAATCCAATTTAGTTCATCAATGGAATACAAATTCAGTTCCATGCTAATTTAGTATGATGATTATGATAATCGCACATTATCAAAAAGAATATATTGAAAAATAATACAATTGACGCTTAGCTATCCTGTACCCTTTTTTATATATTTTTATCTTCCGTTAAATATTTGCATATATTTTCTTAATAAGAAAATAAGAAATATTTTTAATATTTAATCAGCGAATAAGTATATTTAGTCTATTAGTTAAATTTAAATTCAAAAACAGTAAATTCAGTTCAAATAAGAAAAAAAAAAATTTAACTTCCAATAAATATTTCGAAACTGCAAGTTTTAAGAACATCCCTCCATTTTCTTAAAATTTTAATTGATATTTATCGCTTAAATGCACAGAAATTCACGAGTATGAAATGCAAAAGAGAACCTCCAAACTTCGAGAAACATACAAGTTCTTTAACAAAACTGAAAATGCTGAAATGCGGCAAATAAACGCTTTTTAAAGACCATAACTGGCTTCGCATCGTTAACACATCTTCAACGTTAGGCTGATCCGAGAAAACTGATTTCGAAGGAAAAAAAAGGGGAGGATTTTTCAATGAAATACTTAAAATATGCAAATGACCTGGAGGGAAAAAAAAATGGCCCGAAGGCATTTGCATATGAAATAAAAGGGAAAAAGCCAGAGCTCATAACGGTATTGTTTATGTAGCGAAGAATTCCCCGTCTTTTCCATTACAGAAGGCACTTATCAGTGGTCTTTGGAAAAGAACTTTTCTTAATGGCTTGCCAGAGACAATTCCCGCTCTAGAGGTCGAGTCAGATTTTTATCACTCATGCAGTCTCCTTTCGTCTTTTACGTAGGACGAATAGAGATCGTTTCGGCTTTTTTCAAATCACTGAGCTAGAATGAAATGAAGTTTATGTGATTTAAATGCGCTGGAATAATTTTTTTTTTTTTTTCGTCTTTCAGTTTGCTGTCTAATTTAGTTCCTAATGAGACTGGTTTGTATGCAAGCTAATTAGCTTTCTTTTTAGCTATATGAAAATATTTAGTATCACTCTTTTTAAAGTAGTAATTATAGTAATAAACTTACATCAGCAAAGTTTTGTAAATAATGAAAGCAAAAATGAAATAAATGAACATTTTAAATTGTTCTTAAAGTAATATTCGCATTTCTAATATCACATTAACACTAAACACACACACATTTTATAAAATAATACTGCTATTATTTATTATTATTTATTAAAATTAACATTTTAAGTTGTACTTTAGCTAATAATCCCTTTCAAACATTTAATAACAACAAATATTATTTTCATTAAATAATGCTGTTAAAATTTAAAATAAACTTGCAATTTAATGTTTATTTCTCCAATGAATTCTCACAATGCCTTTACAAAAGAGGAATATATTGTAATGATTTTTGCATGACTTTGTGCTCTAAATTATTATGACCATGTGTTATTATGTTATTTTAAGATTGTTTAACAATGTATAGAATATTACAGGATCTTAAAAATAAATTTTTAACAATTCTTATAAACAGTAAACTTTGAAATTTATTCTAGATAAACAATAATGTGATTAATTTTAATAGTAAACATGAATAAAACATGCTTGCATTTGTAATATACATTAACGTATTATGAAAATATTTAGAGCTTTATAAGATGCTTTTCATACGATGAAAATTCTATAATTATACAGAACTTGTTTTATTCCAGTAAACTCATGCATAAAATCGTACCAAAGCTTTATTTTTAAATTGAGCATTTACATTAATCAAAATGCGTTTTTTTCATCATCTTTAGACTCAATTTACCGACCCCAATAAATTATGATTTTGAAGGCAATTTTCAAAGTAAAGTTATTTGCTAAGATTCAGAAAGGCAGCTGTAATTAGCATTTTCCATAAACATTATGTGAAATGTATATAATAATTCAATCTTAAGCGTACAGAGTGCTCGGAAAATACGAGAATGAGTTCTAAAGACGAGCATAAATAACTAAAACAAATAAATTTTTGGATAGGGAACGAATACAAATATACAGTACTTAGATAGAAGGATGCACTGTTTAGGTTTATAGATAATATATTGCTATGATGTCTATTTGCCGTCTTTCAAATAGTCTGCATATGAAATAGAGATTACAAATATTTATCTGATGTATTGAGTTGCTAACAAAAATAGACAAACTTTTCAAAGGCTTTACAGCAGAGGAGTTTTGAGAAATTTTCAGTTGGGGTTTATTACGCACTTATGTCTCGGCTTTATTTTGTTTGGTTCAACTAGCTTTACTACTTAAATAATATTTTTACAACCAACATGACCTCAGAAGAAATTTTTAGCGCCGGGGAAATGTCTTCACAAACCGCCAGTGTTAGAAGTGCCAATAATGATGAATTAATTATTTGAGGGACAACGGTAATTTCCTTCATGTTAAAAGTATGAAATAATCTCTTTTGATAAAGCTTTTATTCTATCGAAGATGAATCTGGCTCTAGCATATGGTAATACAATGCAAGTTATCTGTGAGTTCACCATTACATGAAAGAATATTTACGACAGATAAGTCTAGTGGTGTTTTAGAGCACGGGTCATTTACGCTTTTTTAGGTCGTATTGGAAAAGCAGCGTTATGTCATATGTGATGATCTTTTCTACCAGTGCAAGTTCTGCAGTGAATCCCCTGCATCATGTCACGCAGTTTTTCTGTTCTCCATTTGCTTACATGGGAGATTTTTGCTACTATTTTTATTCAGACTTTTGCCACTTGAATATCATCATGAAAATTTATTCTCATTGTTTCTATGTCAGTGTTCGTCATATATTCCATTAACCGAATACTCAAACACCCATCTTTCCACGTACAATACACACAATTTCATTAATTTTATGAATGTTTTCTTTAATTCGGCCGCAACGACCAGAACGTTCACCATCAACGATTCCTCACAATCTTCAGCCGACATTTTAAAAATCCTTTACGCAGTTTTAAAACTACAGTGCGTGCTTTGAAACTATCCATCAAACACCTCCTTCTGCAATAAAAGTACCCCAGTAGAGTTTTATAATTAATTTTAAAATAACGCTCTACTCGATTTTTAACATTGTCATGACTGAACTCAGCACTCATGTCTATCTCAGCAAAAATTAACAAACAACTATAATGGTTAGGCATGGTACCACCTGCACGTAAGTGTCAAAATCACTACATTTAATGCTCATGCGATATGCACAGATCTGCAATTCTCATAACCATCAAACACATCAATTAAGCTTATGAATATTATTTATTTTATCAAAATATGAAAATATTTTTTAAAAAATTATTTAAATATTTTCCTTTGGTTTTTTTAGTATTTTAATTTGAAAAATAAAAAAATAAAAATTTTTTTTTTTGAAAATCAAGAGATTTAAATTGTTATATATTTCACATAAATACAAACAAAAAACGCACAATTAATTTGAAAGTATTTAAATATCTACATGTATTATATCTTAAAATTTTTTTAATCCTTATCGTTTTATAAAAATTATTTTGGTATAAATTAATACAATGTCTTTATTATTAAGTAAAGTGAAGAAATAAACTGTTATCTAATTTCAATGCCATCAAAAAAATTATTCAACATTTAGCTCTATTTTAATAATATATCGTTATATACTGTTTAATAGAATAATTTCAAGAAAAAAATTAAAATACATATTTTTTATTGCCATCAATATCTAAGTAATTGGAAGAAAATAGTTATTTATCAATAACCAAACACACACCATAAAAATGTCTTATTTTTTTTAGGATATTCGCTATTTCACTACTTTTTTTTTTTGTCAGTTTACACATCATATATTTTTTTTTTTTTTTTTTGTTTTCTAAAAATCCAGTATCAGTTTTTTCCCCATTTTCTCTCAAAATAATTTTTCTCTTGTCAGTTACATAAACAATTTTTTTGAAAAGTTCCTTGCTGTTCGCTTTGATGTACAAGAGAGTTTTTCAAAATAACTTGTGTTCCACAACCATGAATAAAAAGAAAAATGTTAACGGAAATATTTGTTGCGTCTTAATCAAATAAGTTTACTCAAAAAGAGAGGTTTTTAATTAAAACTTTTTGAAATAATTTATTTATCTTTCTGTAAATAAATTTATTAGATGTTATAAATAATTAAATATAAAATTGAATTTCAAAATAAAATTTGATTTTTTTATTTAAGTTAAAAAATGTGTTTGTATTTTTATTAAACATGGACTGAAATAAAAATTAATTCAATTATGAAACTATAGATTTAATTAATTTTAGATTTTAAATACAAATTTATTTTCTTGAAATCAAAAATTAATTAAATATACACTTTCATAAATGAATCATATATAAGAGAATCATATATTTTTTGAAGAATATTAATTTTATAAATATTTTGGAAAAATAAATGTATACTTATTTCATTTAAAAATAATGCTGACATTTAAAATAACTCCGATTTTATCTAGAAATATAATTTTCTCTTTAATTTTAGATAGTTCTTACTGCGACTATTAAATCTTTTTTTGCTTTAGTGTTTCCTATATGCCATTAGGACATGTTAGAAACATTTTAATCTTTAATAATACAATTTTCATTTAGTCATAAATTAAATATATTTAGGCAGTTAACTAGACTTATTTATTTTTACTTTAAAACATGATTGTTTAATAAACTTAAAAATGCCACAGTGATGACACAACGCTCCTCGAAACAGGAACAATGAAATTTCACAGCGCAATGTCTTTTCTGGTTACAAAGTTTAAATGATACGTCCATAAAGTGTTAAATAACCACACATAATCTGTCTCCATTTTGGAAATGATCTACAGAAAAATTCGTTGCCTTTTTGATGCACCTTCTAGCAGTAGTTGCTGAACGTGCTATATTTTATATGCATATAATCGTAATGAAATACATAGGGCTTTCTGCTTTGTTTTTGAAAGTTTGTCTGATTCACTTCATTTAACAAAAAGACGAATAATTTAAAATAGGAATAGTATATTTTTTCAATCATAATAACGTCACGTACCATTATATTTTTTGTAAATTATTAATGTGCATACAGTATTCGGTAATGTTTTTATATCCAAATTCTGCAGCAAGTGAGCGATAAAAACATAAACGTACAACTAACAGCTATCACATATTTTTTTTTTATTTTTAGAGCCAAGGCAAGAAACAGGTAATCAATACCAAAGTTTTTACTCTATAATAAGTATAAAACTATTAAAAAATTTAATGTCTCTAAAATGCTTTTTTAATTCATACTAAGATATTTCATGTACATCTAATGCATATGAATATTTAAACATTTCATATATGTTCAATAAATGAGACGTATATTTTGATTTTATATTTTAAACATTGCATATAATTTATGTATTAATATAATTTATAAGTTAAAGGATATATATTAAACTATTCCTTTATTTCATTTTCACATAAATTTTAAAGGGAAATACTTACTTCCCTTTTTCTTGAGCAAGTACAAATTGACAATTTTAATATCATTTTTCTGCTCAGCTCTTTATAACATTTAATATTTTTCGTTTTTAATTATAAAGAATTATAATTTTTAATCACTAAAATTTGTACTTCACTTGAAATAGCAATTTTTAACGCAACATATATTACGGTATTTTCTAACAATAAGAACTTATTTTTCTCTTGAATATTTATAAAAAAAGTCGTTGAACCCTAAAAGATTATTATTATTGCATTATTTTTACTAGTTTCCTATAAATATAAAACTTTTCCGTTGGAAGCTCATAAAATATTTATCGAAGGTCATTAAAGCTTATCAAATGTCGTAAAATAAAACTTTAATGTATACTAAAACATTTTTATTCGCATTTAATTATTTATTTACCCATGAAACATATTGCAACAATTGAAGTTTTGCTATCGTATTCCTCCGTTTCCAATTTACATCAGAGGAATTTATTCCCTAAAAGCGTAAGAAGCATGACAATAAGATTCGTTTATGCTTTTCAAAAGCTTTGTTGATGCATAAATGCATTTCGATGGAAAATAGGTCCGTTATTTTAATGAATTATTTATTCAACAAACGCGGCAAAAATCGGTAGTCGTCATTTTCAGGTAAATTTTCTCCTACATTCTTCTTCGTAAATATAAATAAATTTGAGATTGATGAACACCATTTAGAATTATATGGGTGCTTCATTTTCTAGAAATAATTTCAAGAAACCATCAGGGAGGATATGGAGGAGATAACCATCATTACGATCATGGAGGAAATATTACTCACAATTCTCGTAAAACACTAAGTAATTTCATATATATATTGAGGGGATCCTATCAGAAGTTCTTAAAGAAGGTAATTCATAAAAATAAAAAGTCCAATACCACTGACTACTTTAATTACCTTAGGTACTATGGCAGAAGGAAATTTATAAGTATAAAAAAATTAAAATTTTTGTTCCAATCATAAATTTAAAATTTACATAAAATTATGCAGTTTCAAATTTATTGATATGTCTCTTTTTAACATTTAACATCTCTTTTAAATATTTACAGAGCACCTGATACCTCTCAGTGATCATTTATCTTCATTCTATATTCTTTCTCATTTTTTTCCATTTGGATCATCACAACTAATGTATCTATTAAAATATCGATTATATGCAGAGGGCCAATTTCTGTTACTACTCGTTACCATCCACATCACTGTACTTAAAGCCAAGAAGATCCTCTGCGATTATAGAAATGATTTGAAAGAAGTTGTACAACAACAGTTTTCAAAGAACATTCCCAAGATTAGAATCTGGAAGTTAATTTTCTTCCTCTCTAACTAAAAACTAAATCTAACCTGCATATATATTTGATCCCACAATATCATAGATACAAAATCAACCAGAAGAAGGTTGATTAAAAGTACCTATACTTTTAGATATTTTAATGGCTTCTGGGAAGAGATTAAATGCTCTCTGAAGATTGAGATGTTAACTGCAACATGTATATTTATATATATATATATATATATATATATATATATATATATATATATATATATATATATATAAATAATATATATTATTTATTTTATTTATATATTTATATATTTTATATATATATATTTATATATATATATATTATATATATATATATATATATATATATATATATTTATTTATTTATTTTATTTATATATATATATTTTTTATATATATTTATATATATATTTATTTTGATGGGGAATATTTTCCCCTCGAAAATAGTAAACCAATGCTGGAAAAGAAGATCAGGTTAAATGATGATTCAAAGAAGTTCAATAACAGACTAGACTTTATTACGCAATGTTTCATCTCGGTAAGTTGATGAATTATACTATAGATCTGGAGTAAACCCTTTAAATTCCAGTCTCGTCAAATCAATAATGATTCAAAAGGCGTACGTAAGCCTACAATTCCACTATTTTTAGAAATAGAAAAATATAAGTATCAAATTCCATCTTTTATTTGTTATGAACAAGCCATAATAAAATCGTTTAACAAGAATGTGACTTGTTGCTGACTTTTTAAATCATCACCCCTTTAAAATTCATAAAGTTTTATAACATAGCATTTGTACCAACCTAAACACAATGAAAAATATAAGGCTATGCTATCTTTTGATAAAGACCTACTTACCAAACATCTTTTTTTATCGACAAAAACACTTATTGTGTTTAATATAACAATCCAAGAGCATAAACCAATGAGTCTTTGTCAAGGTGTTATTTTCAAAACTTGTTTAACCATTCCATTGAAACAGAAATAGCTGAAGGGTTATGTTATCAGGGAATTAATTCAGCTCATTAAAATAAACATACATTAAACAAAAGGTTTAATAAAACAAATATAATTTTTCAGCTCTGTTCCACAAAAAAAAAAAAAGCAATAAAACGGGACATCTAGAATACTTCGTAAGAACATGCATTCTCAACACTCTACTTTGTCTTATGGACCAAAAGATTTGACGTTTTAAAACTGCTTGCCGAGTTATTAAAGATTGTATTTACTGACTCGTCATTCTGATTATGAATAATCTCAGCCAAGTTGTTTCAACTGTCATCGATAATACACATACTTCGAAATCTTGCTCTCAATGTCTTTTGAAAATACAAATTCAGAAACTAATAACTATAAAAACATTTTTGTAGACATTAGAAATGGGGATAAATCAGCAACCTGCTATGATGTATGTTGATAGATTTGAAAGTGCTTTTACAACCTCTAGCACTCAAGCAAATACATCTAGTGATACATTTCCTATCTCAGAGGAGAATCTCTCTCAGTTTTTAAAAATCGTGTCGAAAATGCTTTTTGTTATATAAAGTTTTAGGTTAATTACAAAAATAAGTTTTTTTTTAAACTATAGCACCTTAATATATATATATATATATATATATATCAGGATATTAAATTAAAAGTTTGAAAAAAAGCTAAAGTTTGAAGGGTAGAAACATACAACATGTTTTAAAACTTACTTTAATTAAACCTTTGTTTGATTTTTTCTAATTCAAAAATTTAATATTTTAATATGTTATAGGATGTTTCGCTATTGGCTGATAAGAATTTTGGACAATGTATATTTTTATTTTTGATAAATTTTATTTCTATATAAATCTTAATTAGTTTCTTACTTTTTGTCCAAATATGATTCTGGTGTGATTAAACATTATCATTACCTTTGATATTTTTATATGTTAGTAATAATTTTTTTTGTATTTTAGTTTTTAAATATTTTTTTAACTTTTAATTTGATCAAAATATAAAGACAAAGAGGTTAAGAAATATGTTTATAAAAAATTATCTTTTTAGATTTACGTAAAAACGAATATTTTTCTAAACATCATCGCATTTAAAAATGGAATATGTTTGGTATTCATGGAAGATAATGTACAAAGTGCATGAAACATGATGATTAAAGTAGTTTCAACAACATTTAAAAGCAATTAGTACACTCTGTATTCGCACTTGATAATATGCTAATTAATCTATACTCATTATAATCATAGTTTTAGGAAACAAAAATAAATCATTAATTTAATGAAAATTAATGAATAACGAAAAAAGATATCTTGAGAAACTTCAAGAACAAAAATATAATGAAAGAAATTAAAAATAAAATGAAAAATTCCTTCAACGAATTTATAAATTAATTTCTTTTCCCATACTTGTTCCTTTGCATTTATTAGATAATTTTAAAGACAATGGATGTAACAAGCATTGAAAGCCTATAGCCCTATATCTACTACAGATACCTCTGATGAATAATAAGCATTTCAGGAGGTAACTGCATTAAAAGTGGAGACTCATTAGTAATAAAAATCTAAGAATTATCGATAAAATTCTTAGACTGCTTAACATAATCTACTCATCTTAGATTGACTACAGCATGTGCCACAAGGGTTTAAAATCCTTCTCCCGCATAAGGCATGCAAGCTATCACGAACACAAATTAAGTTCCCTGCTAATTTAGATATTGTAATTATAATAATAACACATTAGTAAAACGAAAATATTATAAAATAATATTATGGAGCTTAGCTATCAGCACCCTTTATTATATATTCCTTACTTTCTTGAACCTATTAGATATATTTAAATTCAAAAGCTGTAAGCGATGCATATGAAAAAAAGTTTTTAAATACCAATAAATATTTCGAAATTGCAAATTGTAACAACATCCCACCATTTTCTAAAAATTTTAATTGAATGCACAGAAATTCACGAACATGAAATGCAAAAGAGAACCTCTAAATATCGAGAAACATACAAGTTCTTTAATAAAACCGACAATGCTGAAATGCGGCAAATAAACGCTTTTTGAAGACCATAACTGGTCTCGCATCGTTTACACCACCTTCAACGATAAGCTGATCCGAGAAAACTGATTCCAAAAAAAAAAAAAAAAAAAGGAGAATTTTTCAAGGAAATACTTAAAATGTGCAAATTACCTGCAAGGAAAAAAATGGGCCCAAGGCATTTGCATATGAAATAAAAGGAAAAAGCCAGAGCTCATAACGGTATTGTTTATGTAGCGAAGAATTCCCGTCTTTTCCATTACAGAAGGCACTTATCACTGATTTTGAAAAAGAGCTTTTCTTAATGGCTTGCCAGTGACAATTCTCGCTTTAGAGGTCGTGTCAGATTTTTATCACTCATGCCGTCTCGTTTCGTCTTTGCGAAGGACGAGTAGAGATAGCTTGGGCTGTTTTCAGATCACTGAGCCAGAATGAAATAAAGTTTATGTGATTTAAATGGGCTGGAATATTTTCTTTTTTTTTTTCGTCTTTCAGCTGCTGTCTAATTTAGTTCCTAATGAGACTGGTTTGCATGCACGCTACTTAACGTTCTTTTAGCTCTATGGAAATATTTTGCATCATTTTTTATAAAAAGAAGTAATTATTGTAATAAGCTTCTATCGGTAAAATTTTGTAAATAATAAAAGCAAAAAATAAATAAATTAGCATTTTAAATTGCACTTAAACTAATATTCACATTTCAAACATTACATTAACAACAAATATCCTTTTAATAAAATAAGGCTGTTAAAATTTCAAATACTCTTGCAATTTATTGCTTTCCCAATTAAATTTGGGTAATGTATTTATATGTATGTGCAATTTTAGGCAATGTATGTTTTATTTCAGGTTAATTTCATATCTATATAAATCTTGATTTGTTTGAGGCAGTTTGCCCAAATATGATTCTGGTGTGATTAAACATTATCGTTCATTACCTTTGATATTTATATATATTTTTTTGTGTGTTTTTCACTGCTAAAGTTATTTTTTTAATTTTTAATTTGGTCAAAAATAAAGACATAGCTAACAAATATATTTAAAAAAAATTGATTTTAATTTTGAGTAAAAACGAATATTGTTCTAAATATCATCGGATTAAAAATAAATATGTTTGATATTCATGGAAGATAGTGTTCAAAGTGCGTGAAACATCTTGATTAAAGTAGTTTCAACAACATTTAAAAACAATTAGCGCACTCTATATTTGCACTTGATAATACACTAATTAATCTAATCTTATAATAATGATGGTTTTAGGGAAACAAAAATAAGTTATTAATTTAATAAAAATTAATGAATAATGAAAACAGATATCTTTGAGAACTTCCGAAGACAAAAATATAGTGAAAGATATTAGAAAAAACCGAAAATTTCCTTCAAACAATTCATAAGTTAAATTTCTTTTCCTATACTTGTTTCTTTGCTTTTATTTAGGTCAGTTTAAAGATAATGGATGTAATAACATTAGAAGTCTACAACACTGCATCTATTACAGGCAACTCTCATGAATAATATCTTCAAGATAACTGTCTGAAAATTTGAGGTACCATTAATAATAAAAATCCAAAATTATCGACTAACTGCTTAGACTGCTTATAATAATCTACTCGTTTTAGATTTGATGACTACAGCATGCACCACAATTGTTTCAAAATCGCTTGTCGTATAAGGCATACAAGCTATCACTTGGGGATTCACTGATTTTCATGCTAATTTAGTATGATAATTATGATAATCACACATCAGTAAAACGAAAACATTATAAAATTATAAAATTGGAGCTTATCTATCCAATTTTATTTATTATATATCCCTTATCTTCCAGAATTTGCATATACTAAAATAAAAAAAGTCAGATATATTTCACCTATAAAATAAATCTAAATCAAAAAGTAAAAAAAAGGATTTCAAATAATCTTCCCGCATAAGACATGTAAGCTATCCACTGGGATTATCACTGGAATACAAATTAAATTCCATGCTAATTTAGATATTGTAATTATAATAATCACACATTAGCAAAACGAAAATATTATATAATAATATTATTGGAGCTTAACTATCCAGTACCTTTTATTTTATGTTCCTTACCTTTATGATCTTGCACAATACGAAAATAAGAAAACTTTGGAATATTTAACCTATTAGATATATCTTAATTCAAAAGCAGTAAATGATGAATATAAAAAATTTTAAATACCAATAAATATTTCGAAACCGCAAGTTTTAATAACATCCCACCATTTTCTTAAATTTTTAATTGATATTTATTGCTTAAATGTACAGATATTCACGAATATGAAATGCAAAGACAGAACCTCAAATATCGAGAAACATACAAGTCTTTAAATAAAACCGACAATTCTGAAATGCTGCAAATAAACGCTTTTAAAGACCATAACTGGTTTCGCATCGTTAATATCACCCTTCACGCTAAGCTGATCCGAGAAAACTGATTCCAAAAAAAAAAAAAAAAAAAAAAAAAAAAAAAGGGGAGAATTTTTCAAGGAAATACTTAAAAATATGCAAATGACCTGCAGGGAAAAAAATGGGCCAGGCATTTGCATATGAAATAAAAGGGAAAAAGTCAGAGCTCACAACGGTATTGTTTATGTAGAGAAGAATCCCCGTCTTTTTCCATTACAGAAGGCACTTATCACTGTCTTTGGCAAAGAACTTTTCTTAATGGCTTGCCAGAGACAATTTCGCTCTAAAGATCGAGTCAGATTTTTTATCACTCGTGCAGTCTCGTTTCGTCTCGGGCGTAGGACGAGTAGAGATCGCTTCGACTGTTTTCAGATCACTGAGCCAGAATGAAATGAAGTTTATGTGATTTAAATGCGCTGGAATAATTTATTTTATTTTTTTTCGTCTTTCAGCTACTGTCTAATTTAGTTCTTAATGAGATTAGCTTGCATTTCAGCTACTTAGCGTTTTTTAACCTCTATGAAAATATTTAGTACTTTTTTAAAAGAAGTAATTATAGTAATAATCTTCTCAAAATTTTGCAAATAAAAATAAAGCAAAATAAATAAAATTTTACATAATAAAAGCAAAAAAATTAACATTTTCAATTGTACTTAAACTAATATTCGCATTTCAAACATTGCATTAATACCAAATATTATTTTCATAAAATAATGCTGTTAAAATATTAAATAAACTTGCAATTTTATGTTTGTTTCCCCAATGAAATCATCGCCTAAGTCTTTTCAAAAAGAGGAATATATTGTAATGCTGGCATTACTTTGTATTCTAAATTGTTATGAGCACTTATTTGTTATTTTAAGAATTTTAACAATGTGTAGAATATTAATGAATATAAAAAATAAAATTTTAACAATTTTATAAACTGGAAACTTTGTCATTTGTTCTTGTTAAGCAATAATGAAATTAATTTCCCAAAACATGCTCGCATTTGTATAAATCATTAATATATTGTGAAAACTTTTAGTGCTTTAGAAAAATATATGTTTATAAGATGCATTTCATCCTATGAAAATGCTATAATTATACAAAATGCATTTTATCCCTGTAAAATCGTGTATAAAACTGTACCAAAGTTTTATTTTGCAATTGAAAATTTATATTCTCCAAAGAGCATATTTCTTGCATTAACTTTACATTCATTTTTGACGAACCCAAGGGATTAGAGATTAATTTTCAAGACAATTTTCAACGTTAACTTATTTGTTAAGATCCAGGAAATGCAACTGTAATTAGCATTTTCCATGAAACTGTTTTGAAATGTACATAATAATAACGTTTTAAGCATACAGGGTGCTCGGAAAATACGAAAACTCTTTTGAGTGACAGAAACAACCAAAACAAATAAATTTTTAATATGAAACGAATATGAATCTGCAGTGTTTAGATAGAAGGTGGTGCTGTTTTGGTTGATAGATAACACATTGCTATGGCGTCTGGTACCATTTAAGTAACGGTATGGAGATGACTGAGAGAATGCAAGTATCTACCTGATGTATTGAGTTAGTAACAAAAAACAAACAAACTGTTCAGCAGTGTTACAGCTAAAGATTTCTGAAACACATATCAAACGGCATTTTTTTTTTTTTTCTTCAACTATCTTTGCTATTCAAACAATGAGTTCACTATGTGCATCACCTTCTGAGAAATTGTCTGCACTCGAGAAAAATCTTAGCAATCTGTTGTCTTCATTACTTCGTAATGAGCTATAAATAAAATGTTAGAAGTGCGAGCAACAGTGAATTGAT
Source organism: Caerostris extrusa (assembly GCA_021605095.1). Classification (NCBI taxonomy): domain Eukaryota; kingdom Metazoa; phylum Arthropoda; class Arachnida; order Araneae; family Araneidae; genus Caerostris; species Caerostris extrusa. The sequence continues at coordinate 15,624 of BPLR01003211.1, read as the reverse complement.
TATTTGTGAGGCTACCATAAATTCCTTCACGCTGAGAGTACGAAACAAGCCGTTTTGAGAAGTCTTTTTATTCTATTCGTAGATGAATTTGGTTCTAGCATGATGACAATCCTACGCACGTCTTATATATCGTCGCAGATGTGTTTTATATTGTCTCGTAGGGCTTCGCCAACCACCTCAGTAAGTCTTCCATTTTCTCCTTGACTATCTTTTATGGACAATTGTTGAGAATTTATTCTAAGTAAGGTATTAAAGTTACAACTATAAGAGGTATCGCAATTAAATAACGAGACTGGTCTGAAAATATATTTTTTTGAGTACTTACTGCTTATAATTTTTAATTTCCTTCAACATACTAACCTTGCCTATCTATACACCGCTGCATGCATGTTTTCTATTGTCCGAAGTGGTGTTGTAGGTCTGCAAGTGCCACCCTCTTTAGCAAGTCTGCTGTTTTCCACTTCCTCTTCTACACACTGATTGTGTTCCTTTAATGCACTTTTCACATTTATGAGTAGACAAAGTCGCACTGAACAAGATCTAGTGTATAATTATAGTATTAATCACGCTTCACATCAATTTTCTTCTATGCAAAGAACTGATTACATTCATTGTGTGGCTGATTCACAGTTGCAGCATCCATGAGTTGTTCCTCAAATCTAGCATTCTTTTCCTCGCCCTTTCGTTAGCCTGGTTAGAATTCAATGCATTACTACTTCTTTCTAGTTCAAAGCATATCCTTCTGGTCAGGCTATAAAGTATAGCTTTGAGATATTCAGAAAGTCATGATAGCACCTTTAATATCTATAAAGAGCCATTAGCACGACCTTCAGTTTCGACTTTCTCATGTGAGCTGTTTTTGCTTCTCAAAGAAGTGATGGTGTATTGTTTTTGCTTTTTTTCAGCGTAGTATTGGAAAAGCAACTTTCTGCACGTCTGATGACTTTTCAACGAATTCAGGCTCTACAGTAAATAACTACATTATGTCAGCGTATATGTGTTTCCTGTTCTTTTAGGTTTTTTTGCTATCATTTTTCCTCAGACTTTTAGTCATTTGAAAACGCAGACTTAACTGTTTTCTCATAGAATCTCTCTCTGTCAATGCTCGTCATATCTTACATCAACCGAATATCAAGCGTCCATTCTTTCACAATTCATTAATTTCATTAATTTTTTATTAATTTCAATTTCAATTTCAATTTCATTAATTTTATGAATGCCTTCTTTAATGCATGACACCATAACGTTCACCATAAACGTTTCGTCACAAACTTCTGCAAACCTTCCAAAATCCTTTCATTTAAAATGCGAGTGCGTGATATGCAACTATCGTCCAGTACTTTTTTCAACAATAAAAAATATCCATTTTGGAGTTTTTAACTTTTACAAGGAATTTTAAAAAGAATGTTCTGCTCGATATCATGAACTTGGAATTCTAACAAAACAACGTCATTCTCAAACAAGGATGAACAAACAACTGAACAAGAAAGAGTTGGGCGATATGGTACCACTAGGAAGAAAGCGTCAAAATCAACAACATTCCATAATCATTGTTCCTCGTAGACTGGAACAAGTAGAGATCCGCTACTAAATTTTCACATAACAATACATAAATATACATGATTATTATTTAATTTATCAAAAATATGAAACTATTTTTAAATAATTTTTAATTTTTGTTATGAAAAAATTAGATTTAAATATTTTTCTTCTTTAGTTTTTTTGGTATTAGTGTGAAAAATAAAAAAAAAAATTTTTTTTTTTTGAAAATCAAGATATAAATTGTTACATTTTTCACATATCAAAACAAACAAAAACACACACACAATGAATTTGAAAGTATTTAAATATCTACAGGCATTATATCCTAAAAATTTTTAATCCTTATCTGTTTATAAAATTCTTTGGTATAAATTAATAAAATGTTCTTATTATTACAACACTAATTAGTATTAAGTTATTATTACAACACTATTACATTACTAAACTACAATTTATCAAGATAAATTGTTGTTTAGTTCCAATACTTTCCCAAAAACCATTTTTAAACTTAGCCCAATATTTATCTTGATATAGTTTAATAAAATAATTTCAAGAAAATACGAAATTAAAAACGACTAATTAAAATACACAATTTTTATTGTCAACAATATCAAACAAATTGGAAGAAAATAGTTATTTATGAATAACTAAACATACACCATAACAATATCTGAATTTTTTTTAAGATATCCGCTATTTACTACTTTTTTGTCAGTTTACACATCATATATTTTTTTTATTACTTCGGTTTTTTTCCAGAAATCCAGTATCAGTTTTTTTCCCCATTTTCTCTCAAACTATTTTTTTCTCTTGTCAATTATTTAAACATTTTTTTTCCTTGCTGTTCGCTTTGGTGTACAAGAGAGTTTTTTCAAAATAACTTGTATTCCACTAAGCATGAATAAAAACGAAAAGTTAATGGAAATATTTGTTGCTTCTAATCAAATAAGTTTATTCAAAAGATAGGTTTTTAATTAAAACATTTTGAATTTATTTATCTTTTTGAAAATGAATTTATTAGATGTTATAAATCATTGAGGATAAAATTGATTTTCTGAAGAAAATTTGATTTTGTATTTAATTTAAAAATATTTTGCATTTTTATTAAACATGGACTCAATTAAGTTTAATTCAATTATGAAATTGTAATTAAATTAAGTAGAGAAATGAATTGTTGTCTAATTACAATACCTTCATAAAAACTGTTTTCACATTTAGTCCTATTTAATATTTTATCATGATATAGTTTAGTAGAATAATTTCAAAAATGCGAAAGTTAAAAAAAACTAATTAAAGTACATAATTTTTATTGTCAACAATATCAAAATAATTGGAAGAAAATAGTTATTTATAAATAATTAAGCATACAACCATAACAATGTCTGATTTTTTTTTATAGAATAGGCGCTATTTTACTACTTTTTTTTTTCTCAGTTTACAAATCATAATTTTTTTTTTTTTTTTATTTTTTTTTTCAGAAATCCAGTATCAGTTTTTATTCCCATTTTCTCACAAAGTATTTTTTTCTCTTGTCAATTATTTAAACATTTTTGAAATTTTTTTTTCCTTGCTGTTCGCTTTGGTGTTGAAGATAATTTTTTTCAAAACAACTTGTGTTCCACAAGCATGAATAAAAAGAAAAAGTTAATGGAAATATGTGTTGCTTCTTAATCAAATAAGTTTACTCAAAAGAGGTTTTTAATTAAAACTTTTTGAGAGAATTTATTTATCTTTTTGAAAATAAATTTATTAGATGCTATAAATAATTGAAGATAAAATTGAGTTTCAAAACAAAATTCGATTTTGTATTTAATTTAAAGAAATGTGTTTGTATTTTTATTAAACATGGACTCATATAAAAATTAATTGAATTATGAAACTATAGATTTAATTAATTTTAGATTTTAAATACAAATTTATTTTCTTAAAATCAATAATTAATTAAACCTACTCTTTTTATAATTGAATCATATATAAGAGAATCATATATTTTCGACGAAAATTAATTTTATAAATATTTTGGAAAAAAAATGTCAACTTATTTCATTTAAAAATAATGCTGACATTTAAAATAACTCCATATTGTTCTAGAAATATAATTTTCTTTATTAATTTTAGATAGCTTTTCTAGGATGATTTAATTTTGATTTTCTTTTTTTAAACATTGCATATAATTTATATATTAATATAATTTATAAGTTATATTATGTATATTACACTATTCCCCTCTATTTCATTTTTCACATAAATTTTAAGGGAAATACTTACTTCCTTTTCTCCTAAGCAAGTACAAATTGTCAATTTTAAAATCATTTTTCTGCTCAACGACCCAAAATTAATAAGGATAGATTACTTTCATATTTAAATTTATGCATTGCTCAGTGAATTAATAAATAATTTTAAATCTATTCATGATTGATCTTAAATTAAGACTGTGGCTGAGACTGACTTATTGTTAATTATTTTTTTAATTCAAGTTTTATTAAAGATATTTTAGTATTCAAATTCAAACTGTAATAAACTTATTAGATTTTTAGTACATTAATTAAATAACTTTAATTTATAATCCCTTTTTAAATTCATTAATAAAACATATAAATTAATACATTTTAGCAGTGAATCAAATGTATTTTATTTATATTTTAGTGGGGCAAAATCCATATTCAAAGACATGTTGCTTAAAATTAATATTTCTCTTCTTGAAAAGCAGAGCTTTTTATGCAATCTTTAAATAAGATTAATCATATATCAAATTATAATTCGGAAATCTTAATAAGTGAATAAATTTAAATAAAAATCTGTGAAGAATCTGACAAAAAATGCACAATTCAAATAAAAATAGTACTTGGAATAAGATAAATTAATTTAAGACATCAATATCCTGTTGTGAATTTAATAGCTTGAAGCAAAATGATTTTTTAAAAAAGAAAATAATTCTTATTGCTAATTGAAAATGCCCTTAAAATATTCCGAAGAAAAAATTGTAAACCGAATTATATTTATTTATTCATTTGAGTGAATTGAAAAGTTATTTTTTTTTTTTTTAATAAAATTGGCAGTAATGAATATTTATGATTCCTGAACTAATTAAATCTTTTTAAATGAAAAGATGCCCATAAGTAATGATTGAGTTTTGAGATATATCTTTTTTTTTATAATTTTTGTAAAAATCAGTTCAAATTTGCTTCAACCTCATTATTGAAACAAGAAAATGACAAAAAATTATTAATTACTTTTTAATTTAAAGTTTATCATATTTTTACTTTCTATGAAACAATTGGATTCAAAAGTATTTTAGATTAACATAAATATTTTTTAATTTTTATTTAGCTTAATTTAAACTTACCTAAATAATTATTATTTGAATGAATTAAAAAAAATAATCTTAAATAATTTTTTGTTTAGCTTTATAAATATATATTGATTACACATAGAATATAGCAGAAAAAAATAGTTTGATTACTGAAGATATAAGCCACTTTTCTTTTCTACTTTTAGCCACTCAGACGAGGAAATGTCATCTATGGCTTTTCACTAACTATATATAATTTCGCGGGGTCACTATTACCACATTGGGATTTTTAAGTTATTTTTACTTTAAGTTTATTTCAAGTTATTTTTAGAGGTTATACTATTTATGCATTGAATCAATTTTCGGTTATTTTAAAACATTGAATATAATTTTTTTCTCCATTTTATATTTTTTTCTCCATTACACATATAAATTCAAGACGCACCACATTCAGAAAAATGGCACTATCAAATGTATGGTTTTACACAATTTTTTATTTTTATTTTATTTATTTATTTTTCTTTTTAATACAAAAAATCAAATAATTCATCAAAATTTCACTACACCGTACAAGTTTTGTATAAACTTAGTTAAAGAATTTAAGCAACGACTGATTTTTTTTTTTTTTTTTCAATTTCTACTTTTAGTTCACACACTCGCTATATATATCTTGTTCAAATTTTTAATCGTTAATAAAATACTTTTTATTCATCCACTCAAGTTCAAATACATTTTTTGAACTTGTAGTGAATGGCACTGGATGTTAATACAGTTTTTTTTCAGATATTAATTCATTAATTAAATTTAATTAATTCATTTTAGTTTTTTTTTATTTAAGTTGCATGTATCTAATGATAGATGACGCCACATGTAAGAGGTAAATTTCAACTTTATTTGTAAAGGTAGTAGAATTAGAATTTACTTAAACAAAAATATATTACTTGTTTTTACCGTAACTGCATCATTGCCTGCCATGAGCTTCTTATTACTATAGAAAGCTCATGGCAGGCAATGATAACATTTGCTAATGTTATTTTATTGTTTTGGATCATCCATATGCCATCATTTTATACGAGTAAAAAAGCAAATCTTATCAAGATCTATTGCCTGATGTCTATATTGGTATTAATTGTTTATATTCTGTATCAAATTTAAAAGAGGAAAAGATGCAAATATAAGTCATGAGAAAATATGAGTTATTGCAGTTTCTCACGCTCCCTGTTTGTATATATATATATGGAGAAACTGTATTTATGTTAACATTTTCCTGTTTTTTTATTGTTACGGATCATCCAGACCCTATCATTTTGGAGAGGTAAAAAAAAGCAATTCTTCTCAAGATCTATTGCCTGCTGTCTATATTGGTATCAGTTGTTTATATTTTGTGACAAATTTAAAACTGGAAAACATGTAAACATGAGATATGAGACACATATTACATATGCACATATATAACCATGACATATACATATAAACATGCAAACAAAATATCGAAATAAATAAATTATAGAAAAGAAGAAATAGGAACTCCCAAATGAGATATTTCAAAAAATAATCACTAAAACAGTCAAAATCTACAGCACAATTTACACCATAATCTACACCACCTAAATCTACACCATAGAATTAAAATACAGCAAAATTGAAAATTAAAGTATATCTCAATATAATTTTATTTCATCTATGGGTAAAGTTGGAACTCCCAAATGAGAGATTTCAAAAATAATGCACTAAAAACAATCAAAATCTACGGCATACCGCCGTAGAATTAAAAAACAGAAAAATTAAAAATTAAAGTACATCTCGATATAATTTTATTTCATCTATGGGGAAAGTTGAAAATCCCATGTATTCAATCTCTTACTTCCTTTTTTTTTTTTTTTTTTTTAACTGTACTACGTTTCATCTTGTTATTTGCTAGAACCTTAAGATCCATACCAGGAAGAACTTACGAAAAAAAAGTCAATGGAAAGATCTTGTTACTACTCGTTTCCGTAAATAGGCTTAGCTAGATATCTTGAACTTGACGTTAGTATACTTGCAATCTTATGTGGCTAAGATATAGTTCTTCTGCAAGAATTATTTCAGTGGAAGGAATTGGTACTTTTTTCCCATTTCCGAAACATCTACTAAAATAGTTTCTTTAAGAAATCCATGGAATAACGTGAAATAAAATGTTTCTTTTAGCCACAACGTTTCATTATAAGAAAGAAATTAGTATATACATTCTGTACCACACAATTCACGGAACTGTTCAACTTTTTATAAATATTTTATAAAAATAATGTTTTGTTCAGAAAAAAATTTTAGTTAAATAAAAAAAAAAGAGAATGATTCATCTAATATAATATTTTGGTGGATATTTAAAAGACACATTGAAATTCAGAATTTTATATATTTTTATAACGATTAGTAAAAGATTGGCATTGATGGGATATAATCTTTTTCTCTTTGATAATGAATTTTGCTAACTATTTTATAAAAATCATTCAATTCCTTCTACTAGCTCATACTCTATATATATCTTGTTCAAATTTTCAATCGTTAATAAAATACTTTTTATTCATCCACTTTATTGCCCACATCTCATTGTTGGACATTTAAAAACACATTGAATTCAAAGTTTTACTGATTTTTAACTCAGGAAAAAATTAGTAAAACTTTGAATTTCACAACGATTAGTAAAAGATCGACTGACTGGTGTGATTTAATCTTCTTCTCCTTAATTATGAACTTTATTACGTTAGCATTTTCCCATATCATTTTATTATATAAAATATGATTTAATGCTGCGTTTAAATCAGTATAAAATATATAATGATTTGATGCTTTTTTTATAGAGTGTGTTAATGCATTTAATATAAAAATATTTAAATATTATAAGCCTAAAATTTGAATTCAAATTTTCTTGAGACATAAAATAGAATCATCGCCATAAAAGATTTTTTCGAAAGCTTCCATGAGAGTTTACATATATTTCATATATTTAAGATATATATATATATATATATAAATTTGAACGAATCGAATAATTTATATCTTTAACGATGATGAATTAGTAATATAACTTTAACGAGCCATTAATTATAAAAACTAGAAATGTATCTTATTCAGCACACATTATGAGCAATATTGAAAAAGTTTTAAACATCCAAAATTTTAGCTGAATATCATAGAATTTATTTTTAATTTTGTTATTTTGTCAAATTTTAAAGTGCTAACATGGAAGAGATACTATTTTAATACAGTCTGCGCAAGTTATGCCCAAATTAAATTTAATTGATATACATTTGGATTTTATAGATACGTAGATATCGATATATTTTTTTCTCTTTACATAAAAACTAATTCGTATAATTCAGAGATACTCAGTTTCAAAAAAATAAAAATTATTAACTCTTTTTAAATTGAATGAGGAGCTATAAAAACAAACACAAAAAAAATAGAAAATTATCAGAAAATATTACAGAATAAGTTAATTTTTGACTTATTCATAATTTAAAGATAAACAATATTGATACCTTTAATTAATTTATGTAAAATTAATTTTTATATTTAAAGTTTTGAGAATTATCTTAATTTTTATCAGTTTGATTTTTGTTTACATTAAATAAAAATATAAGACATACGTATTAACAATGACTATAATTTAATTTGTTTTCTTATATATCATAGTCATTCCTTAAATTAATTCCTCCACACATTTGCATTTAAAAAAAATTAGTTATTTTCATTTTCTTTTAATTTTAATATGAATTACTTTTTATTTATCTTTGTTGAGTTTTTTGGAGAATAACAAATTACAGTGAACAATTTGTTTTCTCATTTTACCTTACAGAATGCTGATACATATTAAATATAAAACTATCTACAGAATCAAAAGAAGAAAACACATATTATTAAAACTCCTAACGCTAAAAATTAGAAACAAATAAAATAAAATAAATAAACAAATAAAAAAAAACAAATAAATAAATGAAGAGAATCAGACTTCCTAAAAATGGAAAATCTTCAAGATCATCATGTAAAATATGTTGTTTCGCTCAATTATCTCTTATGAATAAAAATTTCACATCTAAAGAAAAAGGAATTGGCCATTGTTGAATTTTCAAGACATTTAAATTTTTTTTTTTGAAAGCAGCATAGCTTATTTATTAAGCATAGGAAAAACAATTATTTTCTCATTCAACTTCAGTAAATTAAAATCTGATACAAGCTATAATTTTCTTTTGCAACTAATTAACTGTATGGGATACTTTTTTGCAGAGTATATTTGATTTTTTGCTACAAAATAATTTTAAAAGAAAAATATTTAGACTTTTGAAATTATGATTGCAATTAAATTTTTCAAACCCATGGTAATTATAAAAGAAATAACTATTAAAAAATCCTGTTTATTCCGAATCTCTAAGTGGTACTCATATTTATTGTATTGAATAAAAATGTAACTTAAAATTCGAAGTTATTAGTCTTTTAATTAAATATACCGAAAATATATTTGAAATTATTTGAGTAGTAGTAGAATTTGATTAAAATTGAGCTTGTAATTGAATTATTAGTAAATAATAATTCTTTTAAAATTGGGAATATTTATCGAGTCACTTTATGCAATGCTTTTTTATGAAAATTTCAAAGATTTACATAGCGTACAAGTAAAAAAAAAAAAGGAAAAAATATCTGACAATACCTTATTAGTTTCTTTAATCCAATAAATATATCCTTTTTAAAAAGAAATAAAGAAGAAGACACTGTCTTTACAAAAATTTGGACAATTCTGAGTTATATATGCAAATTCATTTATGACAAGTATTGAAATTATTAAATTTCGTCTACTAGTAACTAGACGGCTTATTTTTTTTCTCGTTGTCATCTTGGCACAACTAATAACGGCTTTACGATTATTTCAAAGATCTCACAGCCATTTGGACGAATTCGAATGTGATAGAATATTCGGAATACGAGAATATGACTTGTTATGTCATGCAAAAGGTTATCTTAGACATCGTAAGTGTACTATTGTTGTAAATGTGATAGCATCAGTGTTGACCTCTAGGAAATCATTGGTGGAATAAAGGCCCTTGAAGGCAAAAGTGCACAGATTCGAAGGGGAGACCGGATGATTATATCCCTAAGGCATCACTTCCCCCTACATGCCATTTTCCACAAGGTGTCATTTTATAACATTCTACAGTATTTTCCATGTCTTCCGTGGCCATTCCCCCCATCTCAATGGATTTGGATTGGGAGGAGTTGATCTGGATTCCCAATTGATAAAAGATCAATCGTGAGCAGAAGTGCAGTCAATTGGAAGCCTGAATGGGAAGGACGTGCTGAAAGTCATCTTAGCATATGGCTAGAATCCAGATTTTTCCTCACAGTTGTTTCTAAAACATTAGTCCACAAGTACACAATATATAGATAGAATCGTGTATCATCATCGCTATTAGCCTGGTATGGCAATCAATCATAATCACTACTTTCAGAAAGGTATCAAATAGCTTAGCGAGGAATCACCTTTATTTTTTAGTCTTTGTGGAGATGACCATCGGATTTGCGTGTGAGTAAGACAAGGACCACAGGTTGCCGTTTGTCTTTATTTACAGCGGAATGAAAAACTTCTCTGCGATATTTTTGTTATTTTTCAACAGTATGTTGCCTTTTTAGTCAACCTACTTACAATTTAACAACTCAAAAGTTTGTTGAGGGCAACCTACAGTCAGTAATGATAAGGCATGGGCTATACGATTAGTGTATCTTTGGACTGTCTTCCTTTTTGTTACTGCTCATCGTTGGCCAGTAAGTTTATCAGTCCTTTTCAGCAATTAAACAAGTATGAAACATGTTTGATCACCAAATGTAACATCTAAATGTGTCAAAGATTTGGAGTATCTGTTGAGGAAGGCCTGGCAAAATGTTTTCCATGGTATTGATAAGAATCTTTATCCCACCATGCAGAATCAGACACAATTATGCAACATTTTCAAATCCTATTACACCAATTTTTGATTTGAAGATTCAATGTATTATTACCAGCCATATATACTGTAGACAAGAAGTTGTAACCATTTCATTATATGCGTATGAACTTCACATCTATTTAATTTTCTTAAAAACAGTTCAGTCCTTATTGGTGTTTCGTTTTCATAACATAATAAACTTTTTCATTTATATAATTTGAGCTTAGTAATACGTAAAACAGTTATGTATATTAAAATAGATTCAGGATTTTAATACAAATCTTATAAAGTTGTAATTGTTCATCTGAATGTAATTTTTATTTCGTTATTTTTTTTTTTAATTGATATCCTATTAAAAATCGGGATAGATTAATGGAAATCTTTTTGAAAAAAATTATAGAATATAATGATATTCATTTTACAAAGAACAATACATTTTTTTTTACAATTTATGAACTTCATCCTTACTGATAGTTTAGTTCATAACAAAAGCATATATAAAAAAGGAATGAAATATTCAAGTAGGAGAATTGAGTTATAACACTAAGAAGTCACACTAAGCATAGAATTAAAAATTTTATGTCTATACTAACAACAAGTAAAAGTTTTGTTAATTATTACTTCTTTGTATTTAAAGCATTAAATAATAGTAAAAAACTAAGTAGGCACAAAACTCAAATCTGATTTTTTTAACTGATGTCATGTAACTGATGTTTTTCATTTAAAAATATTGTATGTATAAATTTATTCTTATATTTATTTAATTTTTATGAATAAGTTCCATTGATAAATACACTATCTCAATCAAACAGATTCATAATTTATTTTCTATTTTAGTTTCATTTAATATTTCGTAACTTTATTTATTAACTATTGAATTAAAGTATTATAAAAAAAATAATAATAAAAATAATATTTTTATATTGACACTTAGTCAATGTTTATAAGTACTTTAACTTGAAAAAGTATATTTTTGTTGCTATTTACAATTTGTTTTTAAATAATTGTAATAATTGTTTAATCTGTATTTAAAAAAATTAATAATTGCATTCATTAAAGGTACTTAAATAAAATTATGAAAGAAATGTAATATATAAGCAAGCATATAATAAAAGATAAAATCTTTTAATTCAGAAAAATATAGTAGAAAATTTGCTGTTATTCTTTTTTATATCTGAAAAATCAAAATTTATAGTACCTAACGCTCCTCAGTTAGCAGTCCTCAGTCACAATTATTTTTTACAGTGAGAGAAGATTAAAAATTCAACCAATTATTTCAATAGAAACGCTGGATAATACATGATGACGCAATTTCTGTAAGAAGATGATTTAAATTCAACTAACTAATATTTATTTGCATAATGACATTTAAGGCGATCACAGGAATACAATTCTAATATAATTCACAACTATTAACAATTTGCAGCCATACATTTCCGGGCAAACACCATTACATCTCACGACTCTCAAGAAAGACACCAGCCAGACCCCACCATAGCTGTATGAAGCCAAAGTTCAGACTGCAACTAAAACGATTCTAATAGGATGGAGAAATCACGTGAACTGTTACGTAAGATATGACGTTTCACTGCTTTGCGGTGAAACATTTTGGATGATTTGAGCCAGGGTTTCTTCTCATAGAGAAACAGCTTCTTACAAGTTTAATTAAAAAATTAAAAACATTAATTAATCAATGTTTACTATTTTCAGCATTATATAATAACTAACATACTCAATATACGATTTGTTAGATTCAGTTACAAATAAAAATAACGATTAAATTCAAATTAATAAAAATAATCGCAAAAATAAATTTTAGAAAATTCCATTAATTATATAATTATATTATTAAAATTTATAATTATAAATTTATCTCCCATGAAAATATAACTTGAATTATTATGAAAGGTAATATATGCAAACATTTTTTTCAAATATGAATATGCTTAGTTTTTATTTATTTAACAGAAAGAAATTAATTCTCTAATCTGGTAAATAAAGCGTTTTGCCATCGGTCGGTCGAATTTTTCGATCTTCATTGAAAACTGGCGAAAACGATTAATAAAAACTTTTTTTTTTTATTCACAAAAAATAATTATCAAGTGCTATACTTTGCGATATTTCGGGGTATCTATTTACTAAATCATCAATAATAGTCTGAAAGTTACACTTTTTCTCATAAACAGGGTTATATATTACCACATAAAGTGAATGATTAATTACTAGCAGTTTAAAATGTTAACGCTTCTCCAATTTCTCAACAAACCATTTTCATTTTTCAGTTTCGCCTATTTTTAGTTTTTGTATAATTAATTAACTTTGGTAATTTCAAAAATAGATTCGTTAGATTTTCTTCGAATAAAATAATGAGCACGGCCTTTAATTGAAGAAAAAAAGTGAATAATTAATTTTCAAAACCTGTGTGTTTTTTCTGTTACATTCTGTTATATCAAATTCCAGGACAATTTTGCTTTCTAATAGGTTTTCTGGATGCATGTAGATAATTATATAAAGAATGTTTGTATAACATTAAAAGTAAACTTAAGGTTAATTAGTTAATTATTAAAACGTTCATTAAAAGTCTAACATGTATTGTAATATTTTTTTATTATATTTACTCTACGTTTTCACTCACATTTACTTAAGGTGTTTATTTTTTCCGTTTATTTCTTAAATTGCGTCCATAATTGAATTCATTATTTGGTAAAAGTTGTCTTAATCAATAAAGGTTTTGTTTAATAATTTGACTCTCGCTAAAATACTTCTGAAAGAAAGCGAACCTTTTAATGATATAATTTAGAAGATAAATGTGATAATTTTATATTAGTTATATGCAGGGTGATTATAATTAAAGTCCCTACTTCCAAATGCTGTACATAAAGAACCACTCGTCACAATGAATTGAAATTTGAACTGAAGATATTTGAAGAAGGGGAAAAAGTACGGCATCAAAAAAAGTTCTAAAGTATATTAATAGATGGCGCTGTAAGCAGCATAAAGAAAATGATTTCTGCTGCAGTGATATTTTGAATCGAAATTTATCGTATTAGGCATAAGTTGTACATTAAAACAACTATAGTGTTCAATGTGCTTGATTTTTCTGCTTTTTGACGGAAAAATGACTTCTATGTCATTCAACAGTTGTGATACTGTTAGTGGAAGCCTGTTCACCACGGCAAGGTCCTTGGATGATAAAAAATCGATGGAATTGTTTTTAATGTCATACCGTTTCCCTTCTTCAAGTAACTTCGGTTCAAATTTGAACTCATTGTGACGAATAGTTCTTTTTTAAATTCCTACTATTAGTTCACTCTTATTCCTATATATATCTTTTCTTTTTTTCAAATTTTTAATCATTAATAAAATACTTTTTTTTATTCCTCCACTCACGTTCGAATACTTTTTTTTTGAACTTGTAGTGGATGACACTTGATGTTAATACAGTTTTTTTTAAATATTAATTCATTAATCAAATTTAATTAATTAATTAAAATTTTTTAGATTTAAGTTGCATATATCTACCAGTAGATAGCGCCAAATGTAAGAGGAAAATTTCAACTTTATTTATAAAGGACTTTTCTGCAATATAATGAAAAAAAGGAATTGACTTTAATTTTTTTTTATATTACTTGTTTTTTGCAACATTTTGAAAGTGGCACTTATCTTAAGTATAATCCCCTGTATTATAATCATTTTAAAAGCATATTGAAATAATTTTGAATTGTAAAAATATTTATGAACAATTAGAATATCATCTAACTGTTTTGATATTTTAAACTTCAAATTATAATTTCAAATTTCACTTCATAGCTAAATTCTAAATTAAATTATAGTGAATAATTCCTTAATTTCTAAGTACTTAACATTGCTTCTAATGTTAATATTATCATCACTTCCTATGCCTGACGTACTGAAATTCCCACCAGTACTTTATCTTCGACAACCTTTCAGCAGTATCACCATACTTTATACTGTTCTCTTCCCAACTCCCAGCGTGACTTGATTAATCGATGGTCAATTAGCTTCATCGATGATCATCTCTCACCGTCTTGTTAGAGAAGATACTGGTTCGGTCCTTAAAAAGTGGAATTTCACCCAGTTCTTTCCAGTTTCGAGGTGGGTCTATTAATTCTGTCTCCATATAATAGATGGTTAAGTTACCGCCTTTACATGTATCAGGTATTGTGGAAAATTAACGACTATAAATTTCAAAAGAATAAAAATTGATATCGAATCTCTATTATAGAGAAATATCAGGTGATTCCTGCTGTACTGAAAGTACCTGGTAATCGGTTTTTAAGATTAGTAGGCAAAGGAAAGTTTAGCTTCTTGTTCATTATCTAATATATTTGAACATTACGACATGATTATGTCTCAAAACAAAGCAATATATATAATTAAAGTCAGATCTCACTTTACTTTTCTCGTTGATAGCGCCACAGAAAGTCATTTCGATAATACTTTTCTATTCATTTTTTTAAGTTTTTCTCTGGTGCACAGCCTTATTGCAGATCTCATGCAACTCTACATCTAAAAACTAAAAATTAGCTATCACTAAATTTAATTACTGAATAACATTTGGACTGCATTAACATCCATTGTCATCCACCGCAATCTCATGGGCTTTGAAATCCCTGAGCGGATGAGTACAAAAAAAGTATTTTATGAACGATTGAAAATTTGAACAATATATATATATATATGTATGTGAGCTAACAGAAATGAATTGACTATTGGAACTATGAAAAATGAACAAGCTTGGACCCAAATGGTGAAAAATTGGGATTTGAAGCCAAAAGTGAAAGTCAAAATGCGTTAACCTTTTACTGTTAC